>LZPO01036493.1:0-17810 GCA_001675575.1 Neotoma lepida | reverse complement strand
CAACAGGGTCTTAACCTTGCAGGCTGGTCTTGAACTGAACACAATCCTCCTGTCTCAGCTTTCTGAGTGTTAGGATGACAAGAGCATGCCGCTCCACCTGGATAAGTCTTTAAGCACTTGATGCTAGGTGAAAAATTTGAGAAAGGATTAAATAAAACCAAAATGCTAAAAAATTTTTTGCATTTTTATTACAATTCCCACATAATCTTTCATTAGTACTATCATCATTATGATTTGAGAGAGAGCATACACAGCATGTGTACAGAGGTCAAAGGCCAAGTCTGTGGAGTCGGTTCTCTCTCTACCTTTCTGTAGGCTCTGGGGATCCAGCAGTCTTGTACTGAGCCATCCTGCTGGCTCCTCCCATGATCTCATTGACTTTTCTTGGTATTACCAATCACCACCTAGCATTTTTTCATTTGGATTTGCTGACTTGCTCTTCATCTGCCTCCTAAAGCACGAGAGTCCCACAGTGGATGGGCCGCGTGCGCCTCGCTCACAGCATGGCACTGGGTTACACAGAAGATGCTAATTACATGTGTGGAAGAATCAAACAGAAGCCGCCAGCCTGGGGCTAGCCTGACTCTGCTTATGATATCTCTAACAAGGGCATAGGACTTCTTTAAGATTCAGTTCCTTTTTCCATCCAAAGAAGGGGACACAACAGTCCATGAATGAAAACAAACCAGGTGAAAACGCCATTAAAGTGTGGCAGACACAATGGGACACGTTTCAGCAGCACAAAGGGACAAAGGGCTGACTGGAGCAGCATGAAAGAAGTTCAGAGAATGGTGCTTGTGGAAAGCCACAGGCGAGGAGCCCCTGCTGTCTGAGTCACACATAGGAAGTGCCTGGAAGAGGTAAGCCATGGAGACAGAAGGTGGCAGAGCAGTAGCCTCAGGCTGGGAGTTGAGCTGTAGCATAAAGGGGCATGAAGTTTCTTTGGTGGTGCTGAGGGTAACAGAAACATTCTAAAATTAGCCTGTAGCGGTGACTGAATGGTTCTGTAAATATACTACAAAAGTCATTGAATTGTGCAAATAAATGAATTGTATCTTAAGTTATATCTTAATATAGCTATCAAAGTTCAATTCCCCAAAGCTATTAAGTATAAGACCCAGGAGACTGAGAGATAGCTCAGTTGGCAACATCTTCACAAGCATGATGACCTAAGTTTGATCCTCAGAAACCAAGTAAAAAGGTTGGGGTAGGGGTGGCATGTCCTTGCAATCCTAGCACTGGGAAGGTGGAGACACGAGGCTCCTGGGGCTCACTGGCTAGCCAGCCTAGCCTAATTGGTGAACTCCAGGCCAATGAGGGACTCTGCTTTAAAAAAAAAAGTTTTTATTAAAGAAGTTGAAAGGATTCCCAAGGATGACATCTGATGTCACCTGGCCTCCACATGCATGCACACAATGTATGTATAAAATATAAACATGCATAAATAAAACAAATTCTGTTAGTACTATGAGTTATTTCTATGTGGTCCTGAGGAAAGCATGGTGGTGTGGTTCCTGTACCCTCCTTCTTCTGATGAACAAAACAAATTACACAAGCACTCCAAAGCAATTAGGAAGAAAGATGGAAGCAGTTTTATGATGATCCAACAAAGCAAAGTTAGGGACAGCACTCAGCAGAGCACACTGGGCAGATATGGTGCTGCTGCCTGCCATTACCCTGTGTCCAGCAAGCAAAGGGCAGGAGGCACCTGTGAAGCCAGGCTGCCTGGGTTCCAGCTTCAGCTCTGCCACCGACAAGCCCTTCAACCTTGTGTAAAGGAATGCATCTCTGTGAGCCTCCATCTCCCCATGTGAAGGATGAGGGTAAAACTGGTGATTCCACGGGTGAAGAATAAGCCCCGTATGAGCATCGGCCACTCCTCTTAGGCGGTACTGCAGAAAGTGAGGCCATATTGTGCCACCGGAGTACCCCACAGTCCTTTTGATGTGCTGAAGGCACTTAGTGTTGCTTTGAGTGACTGTGGACCAGCACACGGATCTCCGTATTACCCAAGCTCTGAAGAGGACAGATGAGCTGCACCCGGATGAGCTGCACCTTGCCCTGGATATGTTTGCCGGTTTGGAAGAGAGCAGCAGGCAGGGCCTTCCATCCTTTGTAGCAGCGTGTCTCTCCTTTCTCCAAAGGTGTTTCCTATTACCGAGGGCCAAAGCCTCTTGGGAGCCTCCCTACAATCTCACTGACTGTGTAACCTCTGTTCTCAGGCAAACCACCTTCTCTGTGACCCAGGAGGCTGTGTCAGCAGATGGTGATCTCTGTTTCCTTGGAAAGAGGAGACTTGGTTTTCGAATGATATTTCACCCAGAAAGCCTTTACCTATCTCTCAGTAACACTTCTATGAAAAATCAGCTCTTGTCATTGAGCAGGAGACCCAACATGGTCACAGATGCCCTAGGTATGGAGAGAAATGGACCAGGCTGTAACACAGAGGTGGACCTGGCAATTCCAGATACCTCTGGGACATAGATAGGGAGGGACAGTGGTTCTTAGCATAATAAATTCCAAAGAGGCTAGCCTGCTGAGGACTGGACACTATGCTGTTGGTTGGGAAAGACATCACACGTCTTAGGACATTCTGGGTAGTGAATGGGGTCCAGGGCTCTCTGGTCTTGAAGCCTCTGGAGTTGACTATAGATTTTGCTGCTGACCCTAGTCATCCAGAAGCTAAGCATCACCAAGGATTGGGCTGAACACAGGTGCTCATGAAGAAGATTTTATTTGCTCATTCAACAAATGTTTATTGAGAGCTCAGTATATGCCAGGCTCTGTGCCCCTGCCTCAGTTCACAGCGGGGAGTTAGTTGGAGGCAGCTAATCCCTGCATGGGGCTTGGAGCCTGCTGGTGAGTTAGAAGTACCTTGGGGTCAGAGAAGAGAGGCATGTTCCCAAGGCAGCAACTCAAACCAGTTAGATGCAGCATAATGCACACCTACAGATTCTCCCCATGGCATCTGTGGGAGAACCCACCAGCAGAGGGAGCTGAAGCCTAGCCTGGGATGATTTTCCTCAGGGAGGAAAGGAGGGAAGTGGATGCCAAAGTGCAAAAGAAAAATTGACCTTGAGTCACGCAGTGTCTGTCTGCAGAAGCATTACCAGCCTGCACTTAGCTAGTTCTACTTGATGAGAAAGGGTCTATTCTGTGGGATTTGCTGCTACTGATAGAGTTTGTGCAGCATGGAAGAAATGCATCCAAGTATATATACAGAAGAATGGAGATGCCAGGCTGCAGTGCCAGGAGACACAAGCCCAGGCCTAGGAATTTGGATGGGCCTGCTCTATCTTTTCCCAAGTACAATTGAGACAAGGTATGGAGGTTATAGAATTATTGAGCTTCTGACAAACATTTGTGGCAGGGATGGGGGACGCCTTGGGTTTTATCTAGGCTAAGCCCTGGTTTCCATGGCTTGCTCTCAATGGCCCTGTGAAATGAGAGCCTTGTCATGGTAAGCATCTCTTCCCATAACTGGCTTCACAGTTCCCCAGTGGGAGCACAGATCTCACGGCCTTAGGGTATCATGAGAGGAAGTGAGGTGACCAGGACATTTCCATCTTGGCTCCCTACACTGCAGATGAGAAGATATGGAAGTATAGGAGAATAGGAATCCCAAGGATTCCCTTGGAAGGCAGAGCTCTGGATCCCTAGGACAGGGGAAGGGTCATCTGCAATTGGGCAAGAGGGTGGTCCCAAGCAAGCCCTCACTGAGGCTCTATTACCCTTGGGAAGGGCACACTCAGGCTCTCTGTGGATCATTCAGGTAACCCTGGGTTAAAGTCAAGCCAAGAACACAGGACCTGCAGGGTCTACAGGCCAAAACCACCTTCAGAATGAGCCCCTAGCAAACTGTTTGACGCCACTCCCAGCATCCATGCCAAGGAAAGGACCAGCAGTCAAGGTGCTTAGCTCGGTGGGTAAGAGCACTTTCTCTACAAACACAAGGTCATGAGTTTGAATCCTCAGCACTTATGTAAAACACTGAACATGGCCATGCATGTGCTATAGCACCAGCACTGTTGGGCTCAGAGACGTGGGAGTTATTGGAGCTCGCTAGGCATCAGTGTAGCTTCAGGTTCAAGGAGAAACCCTCTCTCAAGGGAATAAGATGGAGTGTGATAGAAGATGCCCAATGACCCCCTCTGGCTTCTGTGTGCATTGTGGCATGTGTTCCCAAACACACGGGTGCATATACACCATGTCCAACACACACACACTCACAAAAGGGCTGGCTGCCAGAGCTAAGACATCTCTCTTCTAAACCAGACCTTTGGAGGCCACTCATGTCATCACAGGTCAGATCAGGGAAAAAGTCTCTTTTTTGACCCTTGACCACTCACTTGATTCTGGTTTCACAATAGCCTCATTTCTGAGTTTGGAGGGTCAAGCCAGTTCACAGGGCAGCCTTTATCTTTTGTCATTGTATTTCGGGGCCTCTCACTGTGGTTTAGGATAGCACATGCCCAGCATGGTAGAGGAGACACAGCAGGCAGCCAGGACAGGTGGGTGCCTCTGAGCACCGCTGAAGATACATACCCTAGAGGAGACCAGATCTTTCCTGGTTGCCACATCAAGCCCAACTCTGTGGGCCAGCCTTGGACTGCAGAGTGTGTAGGAGAGGGGCTGGTGGGGAAGCCCATCTGCAGCTGTTCCCAGGGCCTGCCAGACTGCCTTGCAAGAACCCAGTCTGCATTCTTTCTCTGTACCCTTCCTTGACCCACACCATGAACCTCTGCCCTTGATAGATCTTCACACTCTGGCATCAGTGGTTGCTTGTTACTGCCCCAAGCTAGACTCTGCCAGCCTCTGCCCCTCACCTCTGCCCAGCGAGCAGGCCCTTTGCAGGTACTGTGTTCTCTGGGTATGACACTTTCTTGACCACAGAGCAAACCAGGTGATGGCTTTGCTTCTCGAGGTGGGGGTAGGGTCTCTAGAAGTAAGTGGCAGGTGGTGACAGAAGTGGAAGTGGCCCTACTTTTGAGCCCTTTGTTCTGCAATAAATTGAAATGTGAGCTGAAGCAAGCTTGAAGAAACACACTATCTGCTGCTCAATGGTACTTACTGCAGATCTGTTTGCAGCCTCTGTGTAAAGAAGCCCAACATGGGAGATGATGTGGAAGAAGGCTACTTCACCAACAAGGCTTTTCTTAATCCACAGAGGGTGGGAAATCCCTATTTTCTTTAGAAAGAAAGAAGAAATTCGCTAGTTTGTATGAAGTTTATTCTCTGACCTTAATGAAAAGTATCCTTTGTCAAATAAACACAGGCTTCTGGGTCCTTTTCAGGGTTTGATTTGGTTTTAGTGGTTTTGAATCAGGTCTTGCTATTTAGCCCAGGCTGCCTTGAACTTGTGGTCTTCCTGCCTCAGTCTCCCGAGTACAAGGATTTTAGGCACGTGCTGCTATGCCTCCTCAGGCTTCTATCTGTGATTTTTAAACAGGTCAGTTTGGCCTGGTCATGTAACTCACTGGTGGACTGCTTGCCTAGTATGGGCAAGGTCCTGGGTTCTATTGCCAGCCCCATGTATACAAATACACACAGAAGTAGGATAGCTCAGCTTGGAAGTCCCATCCTGTTTTTGCCCAGACAACCTGCGTTTTCCACGTTGCCGTTTCTGTATCTGTGCTCAGGAATAGCACCTTTTCTCCACCCAGCTCATCAACGCTGCCTACTGTCTGTCTCTCAAATGAAAACAGAGAGCAGCAAAGAGGCCTAGAGTGAGCAGTAAGGACTCATGCTTCTCATGCTTCTGCATTAGGGATTGGTATGAGGAACTCAGTTTCTCTCTCCTTACTTTGCATGTCTAAGGGAGAACCAAAATCATGTATATGATGCCTCACAGTGTGATAATTGGTTTTTAAAATTTGCAAATTCAGTTTTCCACAACCTAGAACTAGTTGGGAAGAGAGCCTACATGAGGGATTGCGTAGGTCAGGTTAGCCGGTGGGCATATCTGTGGCGAGTCTCTTGATTGTTAACTGACCTGGACCACTGTGGGTGGTACCATTCCCTAGGCTGGGCCCTGAACAGAATGTGAAGAAAGCTTTCTGAGCAAGAAGAAGGCAGAATGGGTGGGGAGCCATTCTTTTCTCTCTGCTCTTGACTATGGATATGATGTGACCAGTTGCTTAAGTTCCTGCCTTGACTTCCCCGAAATGATGAACTACTACCAGGAATTGTAAGCCAAACAATCCATTCCTCTCCTATGTTGTCTTCTGTCAGGGCATTTGTCAGAGCAAAAGAAATGAGACAAGAATGCCAAGTGTAAGCTCCTTTGCAATTACTGAGCAACTGCTCTTGCTACGTCTGCAGGAAAGCTCCCATTGTTAAGGCTATATCTCGGGTCAGGCATGATTTGATGGGCAACTTCACCAGGAGAACTTTGTAGCTCTTGGCTTATTTGTTTCTTGTCAAAAATTTCAATATGTTACTCTGGACAGCAGCTGTGAATTTTGGTTTAAAAATGAAATGTGACTGCTCCAGGTAGTGCTAAGTCTCTGCCCAGAAGATAATTTTATGAGACATTCTAGAATACTCTGTAGGGCCATGAAGAGAGCCCTGCAGCAGCCTCCACTGTGGGAACATTCTTTCCCTTTCGCTCATGCTTCAGAACAACTAAGGAGTCAGAGATCATGTTCAAAGCTGGCTCTAGGGAATAGATGCTAAAGAATACCTGCCTGGAGACTCAGAGAGAAAGCAGGAGGGAGCCCTTGATGGGCAGGTAATGGCACCACTTCCCAAGCAGGCAAGCCTCACCAGTTCCAACTAATTGGGAAGAGGGCCAGCCTATGCTGGCAATGGCCAGATATGGGAACACTGCAAATGAAGAATAATTTAATTTTAGCTATTTAAACTAGAAAGAAAGTATGGTTAGGACTTGCTGCTCTGCAGAGGTCTATTAAGCCCACTCAACGAAGAGGGAGATGGTATGGCATCAGCACATTCCAGGCAAGTACCCAGTCACCCCAGGCATGGCAGTTGCACACAAGTTACTGTCCTTCATGGGCAGGCTGGGCAGGCAGAAGGCACTGGCACTGTGATACCTACAGCCTTGGCAAGTGCTCTGAGCCAGTTTCTGACTCAAAATGTAGATATTAAGCCAGATGTGGTGGTGCACATCTAGAATCCTAGCACTTTGGAATCTGAAGCAGGAGGATCGAGTTCAAAGTGAGCCTAGGCTACACAGTAAGACCCTGTCTCAAAGATGAGCCTTCCAGCACTGTGCACAAAGGAATTAAACCACACGTTTGCCTTGAGGGGCCAGGGACACCTCAATCCCCATGCATGGACACAACATGGTCCTGTACCATGGTATTCCAGGATAGTGCACCTTCACTACTCTGATGAATAAATTTCCTAATGGGCTTCTTCCAGAAGACAAACTCCTTCATATAGCACATTTCCACATGCCCCAGTTCCAAGCTCAGCTCTGGAGACTGCCTTCTTTCTGTCAGGTTATGGGTATCACTTGAGATGAACAGGAAGTCCTGGCGGGTGGGCAGCAGCAGCAGCCACAGCCAGAGTAGCTCACACTCATGTCCCATTACCTCCATGAAGCTATCAGTACGACATGCGCTTGTGGAAAACAATGAGTCAGATGTGTGTGGGGGAGGGGTAGAGAGGGGGGTCTGAAAGAAAGGTAGGAGGCTATAAGATGGTAAAAAAATGAGGAGTGGGGGTATAAGAAAAACCTTGATTGGGAAAATCATCAGGGAGAAACATTCTGAAGGAGAGATGGAGATGAAGGAAGACAGAAAGGGAAAGAACAGGAGAGACAGGGGGAGTGATTGATTTTTCTGAGGAGCAAGGGAAGGGAACATGATTGTAGCAAGCATTCCCTCACCCTATTCTGTCCTTCAGTTTCTTTAAGACTAGCTCAACCATCAAACATGTCTGGACAAGGTTTTGAGGAGACAAATTGAGGAGAAATGTGTTCCCCTATGTAAACCAATCACCCACACAAGTTACTCTCACTGACTTGTATGAAGAAATGAAAGACAATTCAGGTGACTTGTTACCATCTCATCACTGGAGGGGTCTGGAAACGGCTCCTGCCTGAGCGCCTCATCTGAGGTAAAGGCCTCGAAGGGCCAGGAGCCTGGCAGATAGGGTAGCTGGAGAGGAAAAGCTTTGGACCACCCTGTTGTGGGCAGTAACATACACATTGGATGGAGAGCCACAAACCCAGGCAAGGGGATGTTATCCACATTTGACCAATGAGAAAACTGAGACCCCATGAATACCGTGTAGTTGAATATATCCTCCAAACTAAATATATACTGAATATATCCTCCAAACTAAAATAGTTCGTCCTGGAGAAAGAAGTGCTCCTAAGACTCAGGAAGCTTGGAAAGCAATATTCACATCTGCCCCCATTATATCAGCAGTAAACAATTGCTAGAGAAAGGAGACTGTTGGGGGGGTGGAGCTGCTTTCCAATTGTGCAGGGAGCTCCAGGGATGCAACTTCCGTGAATCATCACTCATGCCAGGGTGGACTTTCTGATAATGCATCTGCCTTTGGGTCACTTGTGCTTCCATAAATAACCCCAATAAACTCATTGGTTCACTAACTGAGCCTTGGATAGAATCGTTTCTCTGGTATGTGGTTGGTGCCCTATCTGGAGTGCAGAGACGTTTGTACTTACATCCCCAGGAAAGTCATGAGAGGGAAATAAACTCGCTCAAAATTAGGCAGCCAAGAGGATGGGAATCTGGTGTCCCTGTGTGGCATGTGACACCAGCAGGAACCCCTGCCACTTGCCTCCCTGGAGGGATAGTAGTGCACAGCTTAATCAGGAGCTACAACTTGAATATAGTCTCCTTCTCAGCATCGCTGTCTGGGTGAGTGGGTGTTGCATCTCAATGCACCAGTGTGTGCACACAACTGGATAGGATGAACTAACATGGGCATTATGCTGAGGGCACAAGGACGATCTAACAGCACTCATGGCCCCACTGCTCTGGGACTTCCCTCACATCTCCCTGCAAGGGGCATGAACATGGTGTCCCTTCCAGGAGTATGGTGTTCAGGATAGGTCCCTGTGATTGACATTGCTGCTTGTTTGAACGCACTTTCTTCTGCATCAGAGCTGTCACCGTCTTTCCTCACAGGTGATGAAGAGGGAGCAGAGGTTAAGCAACAGTTAGGGGGTCCCTCTGTGTGCATAGGTAAAGTCTCCATCTTGGTGAAGTGTTCTACAGTCTTTCTGTGGCTTCAGGTTTAATTCCTGACTTGGAGCCTTGGGCTTTCATTTCTTAAACATAATAACCCGTCTTTCACATGGACACTGTAAGTGTTTTCTGAGTTATGGATAGAAACATCCACACGTTCTTAACACAAACCAAGCCTGATACTGCCAGGCCCAGCCCTCCATATAGCTACTACACAGGACCAGCACAAGCAGCTTAAGACTTTCTGATTTCAAATCCTATGGGGCTATATGACTCGCTCCATCTCTGCTGGGAGGACCTCAAGAACATCTCCACTCCCCTGCCCCTGGGCCTCCAGTTTGCTTTCTTAGAACCAAATACTGATTATTAGATCCTGGAGGACCATCCAGTTCAACAACAGCACCGGGCAAATGAGGGTGTGATGTGTAAAGATAGAAAATGCCGAACACAAGAGAGAAGCAACCAGTATTCAGACTTTTTATCACATAACACATGTCTTTAAAAGGTTTGTCTGTGTGTACACCATGTTCATGCACGTGCCTGTGGGAGTCCAGAAGGCAGTTAGGATCCCCTGAAGCTGGAGTTACAGGCGGTTGTGAGCTGTCAAATGGAGTTGCTGGGAACTGAGTCCAGGTCCTCTGCAAGAATGTCAAGTGCTCTTACCCACTGAGTTCTCTCTCTAGCCACCCAAAAAGGTTCTTCAACTGTGGGTTGTGACCTGATCAACAATGAAAGGTCCCTGAATACAAGATGACCAATAATTAATCCAAAATCAAATGTGTTAATGAATCCAAGGTGTTTTTGGCAGAGTTTGCCTGTGTTGGATCATGTGACTTCACTGCAGCCTTGGTTCTGAACATACAACATGCATGCTCTTGCACTGCATATGTACACACACACCACCAACAGATTATGCCTTGAATACCTGGGCTCAGATTGGACCTACTATGTGTTACAGTGTTTTTGCTATGTGTACAAAGTTTTCTATTCTTAAGAAAAAATATGGAGAACAAAAACAATGTTTATCTATCATCACTCAACATATAAGATACCTTTGGATTGTGGCCAACAAACAATGACATCCATCTCATTAGTATGCAATTTTCTTTCATCTTTAATAAACAGTAAGTTGCATGCATACCGAAGAATTGTTTTGAAAGAAAATTTATCAACAAATGTTTGATTATTTTTAAGGATTTTATTGTTATTTTTAATTATGCAATTTGTGTGTGGTTTGTGACTATGAGTGCAGAGCCCATAAAGGCCAGAAGAAGGCATCTGATCACCAGGAGCTGGAGTTACAGGCAGTCGGTAGGTCATGTGATATGGGTGCTGGGCATTGGACTGGGGTCCTCTGCAGGAACATGCTCATAACTGCTGAGCCATCTCTCTAGCACCAATGTTTGATTTTTATACCCAGTACTTACACCTACATGCCTATAGTTAGACCACAATCCTGGGTGGAAAGGGCTCATGAGTGGAAAAGACGAGGGAGCCCTGTCATTGAGGCTGGAAGCTGGTAGAACCTCTACTCCAATCCATACTCGTGGTTTTTAACTAATGTTTTATAATCTTCATTTTTGCTGACACTATTCTCTTATATGATTTAGGATTTTTTAAAGGCCAGAGAAAATGAGTCAGCTTCATCAAAGACCCTCCTGGCAGCCAGAAACCAACACAGACTGCTGACGGGGCACGTCCTCCTGTGCGTGCTGTGGGAATTACAGGCTTATCTCAGTGAGAAAAAAAAAATGTTCCTAAATATGCAAATTTGGAGAAAAGTTCCCAACCCAATGCCAATTTTCTCTCTCAAGGAAAGTGAAAAAGAACAGAAAGAACCTCCCTGGAGTTGGAGTATCAATCAGGATGATCAGGAGTTGGGGCATCGATCAGGCAGTAAATATTTCTAAGGTTCCATGTCCACAGGCCCCATGGTATCTGGCCCTCACTGCAGGCAAGGTCATTCACACTTCCTGCAGCCTCTGGACCACTACCCTTGCTGCCTGGCATCTGGAGACTGCCCATTCTATTTATAGATCCTTGTGTCTCCAAAGCTCAGGCTACAAGCTTTTCCTAGAGGCCATTTTGCCAGTCCTACTGGGGCAGAGTGGGCACATAAGGGGCCATACCACAGGTATGAACTGGGTTTTACTGGTGTCAGGGTGGCCTGCCTTGGTCTGGGTCCTGCCCTCCCCAAAGAGCTATTACTCAGTAGACTCTAAGTCCAGAGAAAGTACCAACCCTGGGCCTCTGAAGTGAAGGGTTGGATCCCTAGGGAACCCTTCTCAGCTGAGCTTCCTGTGGAACACCTGTCTGGCCCTGTCCAGAGCAGAAGCCAGCTTCCCATTCAGGGTTTTCCACAGACCTGAGTGTTATACTGGAATCAAGAGTTACACGAGCAAGAGAGAATTGATCAATCCATCAATGCTACACTAATTGTATGCTCAGGAGCTATGGAGAGAGACGGAGGATATTTTTGTATGCTCTGGGGTCTAGAGGATTAGGGATTTCCCAGGTGATGGTTTCTACAACTTTTACCTGCCCAGGGGAACTTCACACTGGATTAGCCTGCCTAAGACAGTTCTTATTATGATGTTGTCTTCTTACAACGCTGGACTGTATAGATAGGTAATTTCACTCCCTTGAAAACTTTCCTCATCCAGTAAGGCACTGGCGTGACTTGCTCAACCACCAGTGTTGGTGTTGTAACAATTGTCCCTGACAGACGCTAATGAAAACTGAATCCTACACTCCAAACACATTTCCAGGTATTTCTGGATATCTTGCCAGCACAGAAGATAGAGAGGCAGGGAGGAGCTTTGGGAACATTCCACACCTGCATCCTCAGGCCTTGAGAGACTCCAAGCATAGATTTTGATCAACGTTGTTGTCATTCCTTAGCTCCTTCAGGTGAAACCGGATCTGGACAAAGATACACTGATGTCCCTTGGCAGACTGGTGCTTTGCTTCTGTGTACTTGTCTCATACAACACTGAGAAGGAAGCCCATGGCCTGCTGCTGAGGAAGCCCGTCAGTGGACTTCCACCATGCTGCTCTAGCATACCGAGGGCATGGGTATCATGGCACACTCGGTACACAGGCTTTTATCAGTGCAGAAAGTGAGTTGTATTTTCCCTCCTCTCAGTCTTGGAACCACAGGTTAGTTTGAGTCAATATTTTGACGGTGTACCTGTAAACAACTGTCTCCATTCCGAGGCAGAAAAGCAAACATATCCATGGTAAATAAACACACAGGATGGGATATTACGTGTCCAGGCTGCAGCATCCACACAGGAACCTATCCAGGGACCACATTTTAGCAATGCAGATACTAGCCCACTTACACAGGAGCTGGGCACAATGGGCTGCAGCTGACACAAGAGGTGGCCAACTCTGCTGTCTCCTGCCTAACTGTTGGTCCCAAAGAGCTCTGTTCTCAGCTTCTTCTCCCATGGTCCCCTCAGGATGCACCAATTAATACCTCTTCTGAGTGTGTCTTCTATTTTTGTCACAGCAGTAATAGGGTCCCTCGTGGGCACCTGTTCTAGGCCACATGTCCCTAGAGCTTCAGTGAGGGCAAAAGCTGTGAGTGTCCCTTTCCCATCCCTATTCCTGTCAAAGTGGCACCTCCTGGGGGTCAGGCCATGGCAGGAATACAGGAACTCAGGACCCAGCCAGCCCACAGCATAGACTGTGTAGGTGGGGAGGGGCGCAAGGAGTCACTGATGGAATCGAAACTGGACTCTAGGAAGATGGAGAGGGCCTTAAAAGCCTCATCTATGTTGTTCAAAAGGAGACTTCAATGCACAGGCTCTAAAATAGCTTTTATCAGCCTCTGTGTTGAAGACTATGATGAGGGAGTCCAGGGGATTGAAGCTTTCTCTAACACTATCTTGCTGAAGACAGGCATGAGAGAATTCTGTGTTCCACCCACTGCCTTAGAGCTACACTTACCCATTAGGCAGCCCTGGGAACACAGGGCCCAGGGGAAGGGATTTCTAGTGTCTTTGGTCATCACATATATCCCATTTACAGGAAATGCCATAATCACCATACATCGGTATCTAAATAGGAATATGGGGATTTCTTTATGCATGTGTGTGCTTGTGTGTATTCAGGCACGCATGTGTGGAAGCCACAGGACAATGTTGAGGGTCATTCCTCAGACGCCATATACCTTTTTCTTAGTACAAGGTCTTTTACTGGTGTGGAGCTCACCTAGGGAGCTAGGTTAGCTGACCAGGAGTGCATAGGGATTTGCCTGTTTCTGCCTTCCTAGCTTTGGGATTATAGGAGGGCATCACCATGCCTGGCCTTTTTTCCTACAGTTCTGGAGTTTGAACTTACGTATGCTCATATGGCAAAAAACACTCTACTGTCTGAGCAATCTCTCCAGACTCAGAATCAACAAATCACACACACACACACACACACACACACACACACACATCTTATTCTCACCAGTAAAGTCAAACTTTTAATGATACTAGCCAATCAGGGGGCTACACCTCAGGCCCCCTCAAGGCTCTTTATAAAGCACACACAGATCTGTTGGGTGGTTCTCTTCCAACCCTGTCTAGTCAGGTCCTGGGGTAGCAGCTTGGAGCAGGAGAGAGAGCTCCAAGATGAGTCAGTAGCCAGCTCTTTGCTAAATCTCTCAAGGCATCTGGTCATTTGAACAGTCATCTCCTGGTTACAATTAATCACTGGGTCCAGAAGGCCTGGGAGGCAGGATCACCCCTTGTAATACAGTTATTTGTTTGGGGTACTCAAGCAGAAGCCAGATGCACATCATCATGGCTGTGAGGACGGGTGTCTGAGAAAGATCCTATAAGCCGCAATTACCAGCTGCTTCGCCTAATCCCACCCAGGAAGCAGGCAACCTCCCAGGGTTTCTGTTCAGTTTAAAATGCACTGTTCGTAATCATGACAACCTACATTTGCTTCAGCGAAGCACACCCTTACACGGCTTTAAATTCCTTCTGTGGCTGAACACGGGCTCAGATGACTAATCCCGTGTTGGGGATTTGGAGCCTCTGACACACTGCCAAGGCCTCGCCACTGTGAACGGCTCTGCAGTCCCTTTGAAGTCTTTGAGGCAGCAATACTCTCTCCCACCCCTACCTCTCCCGCTGCACACATTTTAGCTGGATGAGGAGATCCTGGCAAGGGAAGACCTAAATCCTGCCATTTCAGATTTTGATCTTCATTTACTCTGTTAACCGACGTGTATGTAGAAACTCCCTTGTGGAGTATCGTCTTTACAGCCATCCCACAGAGGTAGTGGACTTCTGTCTTTGTCAACTGCCATGGGAAGGTGGAGGGTGGTACCTGTTCACATGAATGCTCTCTTGCTCTGTTCAGAGATAGAATGTGTGTGTATGGGGGTGGGGCTGTCTGGGACCCTGTCCTGAGTGACAAACATCATTAATAGAGGTCTCATTCCTCTAGCATTCCCCACCCTCCTGTCTCTGCAGTCTCCTTGCTTTTGTTCCCATTGGTCCCTCTCAGTGTCCCTGGAAGGGAAACCCAGCCCTCACTTTGCAGAGACGAGTTTCACAATGGTCAGTTTGTCATAGGTTCCAGAACCATTAACTCTCATTGCTGAGATGGGAGACTCATGTGTCCGGAGCCCCAGTCTTGGGCACGGCACATGCCTGGCTCTGAACATGGCTTTGATAAGACCAAAGTGGCAGGTTCAGTTCTGTCCTCCAATGAAAGCCTTCCTCATCCTTCACCAGATGACCACAGCACAGAGCTGTGATCCATGAGGCTGGAGCAGATGTGACTAGACTTTGGCTTTGGTGGCAATAAGACCCCAGCATTCTACATCTGGGGCTGTCATGCCTCCTGGGGTAAGGGGTTCCACATGGAAAACCACACAGTAATGAAGGAGTACATTTTCCAAGCTTGGGTTCTCAAGCTATTTTACAAAACAGCCGTGGTGTGAAGAAAAAAAAAAGTGATTGACACATTACCCTTTGAGAATATACAAGACGGTAGAAGAACCAAACATTTCTAAGAACAAAATTTCCTAGTGACTAATGACATTCTCTAACCTTTTTAGAAGGAGTGGATGGTCATAGGTCAGAGGATAACTTAGCATAATTAAATTCCCCAAAGGATATTGCTAAGTAGAGACCAAACCAGCCCCACAGTGGGCGGCCCTCTAGCTGTCCACATGCCTGTAAGCCACAGCTTCCAACAAGACTCTTGTTTGCTTCATAAAAACCTGTGTAAAACTTTGGGATTTGCTTCACATCGAGACAGGGAGGAGATAAAAGGGAGGCTCTGACTGCCATGCAATTTTAGTCAGTTGTAGATGAAACACAGCCATCACTCAAAGTGGGGACCCCGTTCCTGGGGAAGATGAAAAGAGAGGGCAGACAGAAAATAGGTGCGGTGAGGATGACTAGAGGTCGCAAGCACGCACGCTGCCCGGGGAGCTGCAGAGTGGTGCGGGCACAGCTAGAAAATGAAAGCCCCTTCCACACGAAGGAAGGCACATGAGGGAAAATGAGGAGCGATTTGTTACACACTTTATAACGTTAGGAAAATAAATAAAAAGCAACAGCAAACTTTCCATTGCTGTTGATTTGGAGCACAGAGATGGTCATGTCTGAAAAGCAGGAATGAGCTTCATTATAATTTGCCTCATCCCTAACCCCTTATTCAGCTCATCCCTGTGAGCCTGACCCCAAGAAAGAAAACAGAGAGGTCCTGTTAGGCGGATAATAAACTCAAGATGGACTAGATAGATGGCTCAGCAGGTACAGGCGGTTTTGCACCCAGCTTGATGAGCTGAATTTGATCGCTGGGAGCCACATAGCAGAAGGAGAGAACTGACTCCTACAAGTGGTCCTCTGACCTTCACAAATGCACCTCAGCATGTGTATGCCCCCCCATACTACACACACACACACACACACAATTGTAATGTAAAATTGTAAAACCCTCAGAACAGGAGAAAGATGAAACTGGTGCATCACTGTTACCCAATGGATAACACAGGCTCTGTTCTATGTTGTCAGCCAGTGAGACAATTAATTCCCTGAAGGATGCATTTGAAAACAGATAGGCAGAATTCTATTGGTAAAACCCCTCCCCCAATACTCCACACCCACATTCTTGGGACCTGTGACTATAATGAGATACTGAACTCATTAATTTTCTTGTTGCTAGGACAAAACACGTAACAAAGGCAACTAAAGGAAGGAGGGGTTTATTCTGGCTCAGGGTATAAGGGTGTGGTTGCTCAAATGGTAGCAAAGGCCCAGAGGAGCGTCGAATGGCTGGTCACATTGTGTCTGCAGTCAGGAAGCAGGAAGGCATGGGTGCTGGTGCTCAGCTCCCTGTCTCCATTTTCTTCAGTCTGGGAGCTCTGACTCCAGGCCATGTGATGGCAGTGCTCATATCCAGGATGGATCTTCCTTCCTCAATGAAACCTCTGGAACCTGCCTTATAGACAGATACACCTGGAGGTGTGTCTCCTAGGCAACTCTAAGCCCTGTCAAGTTGGCAATCAGCATTTGCCATCAGTGACACCATTCCTGTGATTAAATTGTTATTGTTGCATTGTCAGGGGGTGTGTGGGCTCTTCAGAAAGATATGCTGAGATCTTAACCAGCTGCCAATGTGACTTGATTTGGAAATAGAATCTTATTATTGCAGATATTATTGAGACATTTCCTTGCTGGGACAAAGTCCCTGAGACAAACAACTTCTAAAGAGAAGTTTAGGTTTATTGCTTCTGAGGTTTTGGTCATTGGTCGTGTAGCCATGCTGCACACAGTAGAGAGAAGAATTCCTTACCTCTCAGTGACTAAGTAACAACAAGGGAAAGAAGTCTACATCCTAACTTCCTTCCGCTGGACCCTGCCTCTTAGGCTTCTTCCATTTCCGAATAAGACCACAGGCTGGTGGATAAAGGTTTGCCTTGCCTTTCTGTTGCTAGGATAAGATATCTTAACAAAATCAGCTGAGAAGAGAAGGTTAATTTCCACTCACAACTCTTGGCTACAGTCCATAGCAGGGAAGTCAGTGGCAGGAGCTTGAGGCAGCTGCTCACATCACATCCACAGTCAGGAGCCGAGAGAAAGGAATGCATGCATGCTTAGTGCTCAGCTCACCTGAGCCACTCTCAGGCTGCCCAGGGAATGGTGCCGCCCACTTTCAGGCTGGGTCTCCCCATATCGATCAAGGCAGTCAAGATGATCCCTGCAGAGACACCCACAGACAGTCTGGTCTAGACCACTCTTCATTTGACTCTCTTGCCAGGTGATTATAGGTTGTGTCAAGGAGGCAAAGAGAACTAAACACTACCCTATGCCTTTAACACGTGGGATGCCATTATGAGAAATTTAAGATCTAACCATAGCATTAGGGGAGGTGATGTCATCAGGGTGACCCCATACAAGTAGTGGGAGATGTGGGTTCAGGTGTGGAGAGAGGAGAATACAGAGGAATGAGAGCACTGAAGATTGACCTAGAAAGTGGGGTGATGCTGCCACAACCCAGAAACACTCAGACCTGGAAAAAGAAAATTAAAAGTCCTAGATAGAGCTTTGACTTTGAGGCTACAGAACTATGAAAAAAATAATCTTCAATGCTTTAAACTATTCAACTTAC
>LZPO01036491.1:0-17852 GCA_001675575.1 Neotoma lepida | reverse complement strand
TTTGAGCCTTGAAGGGAAAGTGAAACAATCTCATAGAGCCAATAGAATAGTCGTTGCTGGAAGATAGGAAGTGTGGAAGTGAGGGAAACAGGAAGAGCTTAGAGAACAGGTACCAAACTATAATTCAATACAAAGAACTGGTTCTACAGAATTATAACTGTACATTATAACTTCTTACATTTTTCAAATAGCTAAAATAGGAGAANCCAAAGATTCCCAATATATAAAATAATAAATACTGCTAATTACATTGATTGATCATTGCATATTATATATGTATTGAATTTTGCTGTACCTGATCAATAAGAAAAAATATTGTGTCAAGTAANTAATATTTGATTATGCTATTTANTTTACTTATTCAATAAAACATAATATATTTAACACATTCACAGGCTTGAAATGCTCAAACGATTTATTGGTATTGGAAAACATAANCTCTGAACTAACATTACTTTTTTCTCTTTTTCTATGCTGTTGATTTGTAAATTTAGAGGCAACATTGGGATTAATGACATGGTATGACTTCTGGTATGTGGACTTAGCATACCAAATCCTNTAGTGAAACAAAAATTTGATTACAAGTACTACTTATTTTTGGATGTTAAATATCAATAGGATACATGTCAAGCATTAGAACTTTGAGGATGACCAGCTCACTNGGGAATGATCAGATTCTCTGTTAGTCCTCATGTCTTCTCATTCATGAAGGAACAGGGAACATTGCTTATGTAGGAAGCTTTTGTGCTGCAGTATTTTCTTCAGAGACCAGCAAGAGCATATGCTACAGCATACACACTCACAGGTTATGAGCCCATAAAACATCACCAAACTAAAAGAAGCAAAATGAAGTGACATTTAAGCTGTGAAGTCTTAATTTAGGCACCACAATGATTAGAGTGTTTTAATATCATAATAACTGATAAATAGACTCTGTGTCAGACATTTTATTCCTTTTTAATCAAAACTCTTAGTCTGCTAAATTAATCATCCCCTTGGGGTATAGTAGCATATTTCTAATTCAGTCATAGAACATTAATAATGAAAAGTTCTAGGGCATATTCCTTTATTTATGTTCTTTTATTTAATTATCATGCAGGTTTAAAAGGACACAAGAGAGGAAGAAAGATATTACCTTGACATATATGAACAATGCAGACAGATATACAACATTCAATCAGACTTTAAACAATGAATGAACAGTGAAAAATCGGCTACTTAAATTTTGTCTTGAACTACAAACAAAATTAAAACTGTCTTTATGGTTTGTTCACCCTGGGTCTTTCTGTTCACAGCCAATCCTATTCCATGGATGTTTACTCTCAATCTGTCATATATCAGACACTGGAGAAATAACCATAATGGAAGGAAAGATCATCTCAGGACTTGTAGCAAACGTGAAGATGGTACAACGAAGTTATTTGTATTTAAAATATCCAGGNAGAATTCCCCACCCACCCTTACCTCNACTCTG
The DNA here is from genome assembly GCA_001675575.1 of Neotoma lepida. Taxonomy (NCBI): domain Eukaryota; kingdom Metazoa; phylum Chordata; class Mammalia; order Rodentia; family Cricetidae; genus Neotoma; species Neotoma lepida. The sequence goes on along the minus strand of LZPO01036491.1, from coordinate 16,378 downwards.
AAGAACTCAAGTAGCAGAAACTCACTGTCTTGGCATATCCTGGGAGTCTATGGTAAAGTTGAAGAGTAGATACTAAACACACCAAAAAGGCAGGACAGCCATCATGTCCTGGTGTCAACCTTCTCTTTCTTTNTTAGTTGAATGGAAACAAACATCCTCNATCAGTTGTGAAAGTTACGTTAGGATGCACTGAAGATGTGTTTTGTTCTTCCTTGCNTGACTAAGGTATCTTCTGATTGGTTTAATAAGGATCTGAATGGTCAATAGCTAGGCAGGAGAGGATATGTGGGACTTCAGAGAGAGANAGGAACTCTGGGTAAGAATCAAATGTGAAGGGGTTTTGNCAGACAGAGTCAGAGGAAGTAGTACGTAGAGTACTGAGGAGAAGTAACAAGCNAGGTGGCNGAACGTAGATTAATGTNAATGTGTTAATTTGTTTTAAGAGCTAGTTAAGCTAAGGCCAAGGGCTCACATTTATTAAAAANTCTCTGTGTCATTATTCAGGAGCTGGCAGTCCAAAGAAAGCTCAGCTTATTTGGCACCCAATGTAGGTTATACTGCATTAGAATTAAAACCTTTACTTTTTATTTAGACAAAAAGGATAAATGTTGTAGAATATTTTATCACACTATGAACCCTGAGATTGCATTATTTATTGAAAAAATTTGCCTCTAGCTGTGATTAGCCTCAACCCTAGTACACATCCTTAATCCAAGANATTTCTGTTTATTTTCAACAGGGTTAAATAGAATCAACCATAGGTCCAGAGGCAGATCAAGCAACTAGCTGACAGGAAGTAGCAATAGAGAGTAAGATGGAGTTAGGAAGATGGACAGAGAGAGACACAGGAAGTAGTAGGGAGGGACTTTGAGTTTGGTGGTCCTTTTTGGTTTGGGACAGCAAANGAGAAGGTCTTTCTGAGATTTTGGCAAGGAAGGGAGGTCAGCGGGCTGCTTTTTCTATCTGAGGTATCAAGATTTACCCCAGCATCTGTGTCTTTATTGGTGAAATTAAAGGATAGAGACCTAGTTAAAACATTTGTCTCCTTATGTGGAGGTGGCTGAGGAGGCANTGTTTGGACACAGATGTCCTACAGGTCTCTGCCTGAGAATTGAGGTAGTGGCTGCTGAGACACAATCAGTAGCTGAGAAAGCAGTAGGTTTAGGTACAGCTGCAGATGTACAAACAACAATTTACATATAATTTCTAACAAAACCACAAGTAGAGCNGTTGAGATGACTTAGTGGGTGAAAGCACCTGGCATCAAGCCTAGTGACCTGAGTTTAATCTCCAGAAACCACATGCCATTTGTAATAAGAATAAAACTCCAAAAAAAATTGTCCTCTGACATTTAAATGCATATCCAATGCCCAAATAAATAAATAATCATAAATAAATNTAGGATAAACCACAAATCATAAAATACTTGATGGAAGCCTTCAGAATGCATAAGCAGTCAAAATGAGTANACACTGTCATCTCCAAGAGGAAAAATCTACATGAAGAGGAGAGGATCCATTGCTTTCAAGAAAAAGAATTTAAAAATACATAACGTAAACACTTAAAAACAAGTCCAGATTGCTGTATCAGAAAAACAGGTTTCTGATTTTTAAATATTTAACTTATTTATTTTATTTTATTTTATTTTATTTTATTTTATTTTATTTTATGTGTATGGGTGTTTTCCCCTGCATGTATGTCTGTGCACCACATGCATGCAAGCTGCCCACAGAGGCCAGAAGAGGGCATTTGATGCATTGGGACTGGAGTTACAGATAGTTGTGAGCTACATGAGGGAAATCATTCCTGATTCTACTAACCTAGTTAAATACCTTTGCTAGTGAGCTCATGGGTCTTAAAGTATTATATACCACTGCCACATCCCTAAACCTATATAATTCCTTTCTGCTTTCTAAATATGTATCCTACAGTTACAGATAGTTGTAGCTCTCATGCCTTGCCAAAGAAGCTGCTTTTGCTAACATGCAGAAAACAACCATGGATTGCCTAGCCTCAAATGATACATCTATAACAAAACCCTTCTAGCAAAGACTCAGGAAACATCACAGAAGAAGGGGCAGAAAGACTGTAAGAGCCAGAGGAACAAGGTATTTGCTGCAAGAAGCTGTCTTCTTTGCTTGTCGGGGTAGCCTCATCCAGGAATTCACAAAATTATGGCTGTCTAAACAAGACNTGAATGATGACAACATGAGTTGATATACAAATGTGTATGGGGGAACTCTCACAGGACCCCATCCTGCAATGAAGAGCTGCAGGCAATTAATGACTACTGAGATGGGGAGAACTAGTCTTCTCCAGGAATGAGTTCTATTATTACTTTTCCAATACTAAGTGGTCAGCCTTAAAAACATATACATACATATGTATGTGTGTGTTTTCATGTGTGTGTGTGTGTATCTACAACAATAATAATCAAAGAAAAAGAAGTTGTATATTTGAGAGGGAATTTGAGAGGATAGTAGAGTTTGAAGAAAGTGGATCATGTTAATGTTAATTGGGTGGGTTAATACCCACCCAAACACACACATACACATACAGAGGGGGAGAGAGAGAGAGAGAGAGAGAGAGGAGAGAGAGAGAATTTCAAAATAAGTGGAATTAAAATAATATATTATCAATCCTTTAGGTATAATTTAATCAAGTAAAGTTGACACCAAAATTATCCATCAGAATAGGGAACAAAATTCTGACATTGAATATTCTGACAATCAGGACACATAAAAGATCTATAAGAACAATGTTCCATGAGTAGAAGACAAGGGATTCATGATGTTGATGCTGTTTAGTACTTAATTTATTAAAAAACCCTTTATATTATTCACTTAAAATATATTAAATCAGTTTCACCAATTTGCCGTTTCCCATATAACTTAACTTTGATCTAAATTACATAATATTTGCATTATTGCTCTTACTGCTGTTACCTAGCATAAATTCAGATATATTTCCTCTCACATTTTAATTTTCTGAGTCAACAAGTCAAAGAAACTTTCATCGAATATATTCAGCTGTCTAGACTCCTTTCACAGCAAATTTGGCTGTCTTTTCCATTTAGAATGCTGACTAATTTATGTGATAAAAACATTGTATTGAGGTCAGATTGTGGCAGTTTCCCCAGCTCATTCATGAAATTAATCAGAATTTTTGTGTGCATAGAATTGACTATTGACTTCTGTACTTTTTTNAAATTTTATCATGACTATTATAGAATGTTTTATAAAGTCATGAAATAGGACCAATGACATGTCTTAGTGNGTAAATGAACTTTCTGCCTTGCCTAAATACCTAAGTCCCCTGCCTGGAACCTATGTGAAGGCAGAAGGAGACAACCAAATCAGTCAAGCTGGTCTCTGAACTCCATCTATGAGCATTTTGTGGTGCAAATGATCATGCCAGTGATATTCTCCTAATCTATCAGAATAGCTCCAGAAAACATAGTGAACCCATGGAGCCCTAAAAGTTTATCTGTCCCTTTTTTATATAAGTGCAGTTATATTAATGACTCATAGTATAAAGCATTTTTTATTACTGCAATATTTTTTCTTTATTTTCTGAAAAATCACCTGTACTATTCTCTGAGATGTTTATATGAAAATAAACATCTGAAGAAATTTATCATTTTATGACTGACTTACCTCTTACACATGCACATAATTATTTTAGGCCCCAAGACAAAATCATTTAGCACTATATGTGTCATCTGTCTGGTTCGTCTAACAGGATAGCAACCAATTGTAGCCATAATAAACTGATTTTATTATTGAATCACAGATGCTAAGTCAGAAATGGGAATTAGCAGGCTTATTTAATAAAGTAGTTTAAAGATACAATTAAGGAAGACATCCTTCAGTTTTGCAACAGGAAGTAGTCATANTTGTATGGATGTCTTGTGCCAAATAATAAACTTTAGACTTTGGAGTACAATAGTTGGAAGCATAGACTTTGGTGCTGTTGAAAACAGGCTCCTGCCCCAAATACCAGCACTTGCACATTTTATGACCTTGAGAAATTAACAGATAGCTACAATATTTAACTTTTTCCCTATCTGTGTAGGATTACTTACCTTACAATGGTCCATAGGAATTGGGGGAGAAATCAGTCAGTAAAATTTTTAATGTTTAAACTTGAGGACCTGTGTTTGATCCCCAGAACCCACGTACAAAAAGTAAGAATGATGATGCATACTTGTATTTCTGAGTTGGGGTCACTGTGATGAGGTAGCCATAGGCTTGCTAAACAGCTAGCTTAGCCAGTTCAATGTGTTCCAGGCCTCAGAAATGTCTCAGAAATAAAAGAACATGGAAGATCATACCTAAGGAACAAAATCTGGAGTGGATTTCTATATTACACATACACACAGACATACACACACACACACACACACACACAAACAGAGAGGGAGATAGAAACATATGCTCACAATACCATACACACATACACACACACACACACACACACACACACACACACACACACACACACACAAAGTGGTTTAAAGATTAAAGCCTAATCTGGTATGTATATATTTGTTCAACAATTTTGGTTTTATAAACCGTGAAGCTCACTTTTAAGAAAGAGAATACCTACCAGTTTTCTCATATTCCCTGTACTTGCTGGAGGTTGTTTCAGGGTACTCACATATTCCAAGATCTTCAGTAATTAAAGTCACGTGCACAAAACAGTATGTTGCTAACATATATAATCTATNAAAGACTTTTTATNTATTTCATATTTTCTATAGATTCTACANGAAGGTTTACTACAGTAAAAATAATAGGTAAATACTTATATTATCCTGATNAGACAATATGAAAAAGAAAAGTGGCAGTACATGAAAAATACAAAAGAAATATTTTTATGAATATCTTAGATCCACAGGGTTTTAAATCCATGGATAAAGAAACTGTGGTTATGCATATCCAAGTGCATACATTTTTTTCGGTGTGCATGGTCTGTATATTCTTATACTAAGAATGGGTGTGCTGAAGGTGGCTAGCTGGCTAGTGTGTATTTGATTATGAATTGNGTTGGATTGCTACCATTGTTATTGTTGAAGTTACATATCAGGTTGTTTATGTTCTGTTTCCAATAAGATTCTATCTGGTGAATGATAGGTTANTTATGTTACTTCCAAATTCAAGAGTTGTTATATAATGATTCAAAGTTTTCAGATAGGTTGGTTGGTATTTCCAGGATTCTATTGTCTTTCCTTTCAAAGACCTAAGGTACTTGCAAATACTTTTGAACGTTATGCTCTTGAAAGATAAAGGAAGGCTAGGAAGCAAAGGAAACAGAGATTTTAAAGAGGTTTTTCAAACTTTAATAATCAGGAAGAAAAATCTTTTTAAGAANTTTGAGGAAAAATAGATGTATCTGTCTGTTTTCTGAGACTGTTCTGAAAAGAAATAGGTAACTATTGATGTACTTAGTCCAAAGATTATTCAAAAGAGCAAATGGTTTAAAAATATTANTTGAACAGATGTGTTTCCAGAAAATGCAAGACTTAATATTATTATATTGTGCTCCTGTGTATGCAAAGGCAAGATGCTGAGGTTTGGTNTCATCCTCAGTCACTTTCTGTCTTCTATTTTGAGGTGGGTTTTTTCACTGTATCTTTCTTTTATCAGAGTGATGTTGGATTTTGTCAAAAGTTTTTCCTGCAGCTAATAAGATTACCATGTGATAGTTGTGTTTTAGTCTGTTTATGTTGTGGGTTAGGTTTGTTAGCTTTGGGTTGGGGGATTTTTAATTGTTGATCTATTTCACTAGCAGTTATGGATTTGTTTAACTGGTTTATTTATTTCATTTTCACTTAACTTTTGTAGACTGTATATATAAAGAAAATCATCCCTTTCTTTGATGTTTTCCAGTTCAGTACCTGAGTTTGTTTGTTTTGTTTGCTTGTTTGTTTTTATTTGTGTTTTGTTTATTTGTTGGTTTTGATTTAACATTTTTCTTGACTGAGCTATCCATTTCTTCTTCCTTGTCTTCAAGACATGAAATTCTAGTGTGGTGGTTGTCAGGTCCTTGAATCCTAGTCAAGTGTGCAGGCTGTGGATCCATGGTAGCAATCTCTTCTCCGTGTTCACAGGGAGCTACACAGGAATGGTAATGGGTTAGAAGAAACAGTGGAAAGGGCAGGAGGAGAAGCACTAGGGACCACAGCAAAAGGCCAAAAGTACCAAGGGATTGGAGTTTGGTTGGGAGGAGGAGCTGAGGCAGAAAGAAGGCAGCAGGTGTAGCAGTAAGTCTGAATGGACAGAATGCAGGACAAGAAGGAGGAAAGTTGTTGCCTTCCTGAGTCCCAGCCAACTGTCCATAGGAATCATAAAGAGATTTTAAAAGATTCAAATGTTTGTTTAGGCTTTCTCTATTTGTTTTATTACCTTGTTCTTTCTCTAAGTATTTACTTTCTTGGTAAGTATTTACTTTGTTGACAATTTACTATTTGATAGTAAGTACAGACATTGTGATTTTCTTCTTAAGTACTTCTCTGTGTATTTCCTATGACATTTANGATGTGGTCACAGTGTAATTATTAAAATCAGGAAATAGGACTTCATGTGGGCAGAATACTTCTTTTTCTATGAACACATTCTTATTCTATCTAATCTTTTACTGTCCAGAGTAGAACATAATCATTTTGTGAAATGTTCTGCCACAATTTCTCATTTGATTTAGACAATACAACTCTTTGTAATAAATATTATGAACTTCCCAATACTTTTTATAAAGACATACAATATTCTTTTATCCATCTTATCATTTATGATTATTTTGATTAGTGAATTATGATTGAAGTCTGTAAGGTCTGTAAAATATAAAGCTGCATTTTTCCCATTTTACAACAAGGAATAGTTGTCAGTAATATACTTGGTGATTACGTGCATACACCGATTTTCATGAATCTTCCACTTAATATTTCAGTTTCCATTTAATAGGTAGATTGAAATCTTTCACAAACTGAGTTTTAATTATTTTTCCTTTATTTTGTCAACTAGGTTTAATCTAAGCTTGTGTTTTCATTTGTTTTTAAAGGTGAGGTTTATATCACTTTACAAGTCTATAATGCCAGAAAAAAACAAACTGAGGGAGTACAGAGGAAGGGATGGGGGATTGGAACGGAAGGAACTGAGATGGCCGAGTGGAGGGAGGGATGGAGAGGGATGGAGANCAATGNAAGAGACATCTTGGTAGAGGCAACCATTGGAGGAGGGTAAGGCAGAAACCTGGTGCTAGAGAAATCCCCAGGAATCCACAAGGATGACACCAACTAAGACTCCTAGCAAAAATGGAGAAGGTGCCTGAACTTATATTCCCCTATAATTAGATTAGTAACTACCCTAATTGTCATCATAGAGCCTACATTCAGTAACTGATGGAAGCAGGTGCAGTGATCCACAACCAAGCACTGGACTGAGTTCCTAGACTTCATTTGAAGAGAGGAAGAAAGGATCACAGGAGCAAGTGAGGTCAAGATCATGATGGGGAAACCAGAGACAGCTGACACAAGCTAGTGGGAGCTCATGGACACTGACCTGTCAGCTGGGGAACATGCATGGGACTGAACTAGGTTCTCTAAATGTGGGCCACAGTTATGTGACCGTATCTGTTTGAGAAGCCCCTGGCAGTGGGACCAGGACTTATCCTGGGTACATGAAATGGCTTTTTGGAGCACATTCCCTAGGGTGGGATACTTTGCTCAGCCTTGACACAAGGGGGTAGTGGCTTGGTCCTGCCTCAATTGAATATGCCAGACTTTGTTGACTCCCCAAAAGGGGCCCTACCTTCTCTGAGGAGTGGATGATAGGTGGGATTGGTATATAAAATTTAAAAAAATTAAATAAATAAATTAAAAAGAAAAAAAAACCATGGCTGTCACCAGAGAAAGTCAGATGGTTACACTGAATCTGCATTTAGGTAGCAGAATGTGAAGAGCAGAGTTTATGTTGAGCTATAAAGTTTCAAGACCCACCTCCCTTCCTCCAGCAAGGCTCTATCTCCTAAAGGCTCCACAACCTTACCAAACAGTGTCAACAACTGGAACCAAGTATTTAATCATGATAGTCTGATTGGATTTCACATCCAAACTCATGACAGGTGGTCTACACTGAAGATAGTAAAGCTCCTTCCTTTTTTTTTTAAAGTAGTAGTTTCAGATATTCTACAACAAAGCCACCTGTCCACTGTTTGGAAAGTTCCAGCCTTCCTCAATGTACTTCTCAGTATCCAGAAGGGAGTAAGAGGACCACTTATAGGGTACATACATTTTCAGGAGAAGGAGAAAAATTTCGCAGTGATAGATTGCTTATCAGTTTACTCTCCTGGCATTCAAACATTGCACATAGCCAGGTAAGTTTAATATCTACCTGGGCCAGAGTTAGCTCATAGAGAGCCCAGGAACCCTAATAAGATCCTGTTTCATAATTAATAATTAAAAATAATAAAGTAAAAAGAGGACTATGGATATAAATTAGTGATAAGAGTAGTTNCTTAGCTTATTCAAGGCCCTAAGTTCAGTGCCTAGTATAAAACAAAGCAAACAAACAAAAAACACTTTCAAATATAAAAACACCCCAATAGCACTGATATTATGCCAAGTACTGTCCTAAGAATATTCTGATCATTATCTTGTTCAACTCATTAATGTAGTCAATGTTACTACAGACAGAGAAATTAAAGCCTCAGGGTGTTAGGGGCAAGTCCGTGGTACCACAGCAGCACTGGAGTTTGAACTAGATAGGTTCTGAGCCTGGATNTTTTTTATTATTTTGTAATTTATTTTTTGAGATTTTAATATATTTAAATCATTCCCCTTCCCCTTTATTTCCTCCAAACATTTCTTTTTGTCATTAATTATTCTTAAATGTATATATCTTTATATATGTACATATATATTCCTAGATATAACCTGTTCAGTCTATATAATATTACTTGTATGTAAGTTTTCAGGACTAGCTATTTGGTATTTGATAACCAATTGTTTTGTTTTTCCCTGAGGAAGACTATTTCTTCCACTCTCANTATTCTNTAGTTGCTTGTTATTGTTTGTGTAGAGTTGAGACATTATGGCCTTTCCCNCATTCACTTTGGTATGTGTATTGTCATTCAGTTCAAATTTAGACAATCATATTGGTAAGAATTCATAGTATAGCTTCTGACATTACTAGAGGATATAGTTTTTCTACAGAATATATGATCCTCTGGCTCTTAAAGTCTTTCTACCTCTTCCTCAGAGATGTTCCCTNAGCCTTAGCTGCAGGAATGTTTTGTAGATGTATCCACTGTGACTGACCACTACAACTCTACATTTTGATTGGTTGCAGTTTTCTGTTAAGATGTTCATCTGTTACAAAGAGAAATTTTCTTGTTGAAGGGTGATACCCTTATTCCTGTGGGTCTAAGGGCAAATATTATAATGCAATTAGAGATTGTGCTGATTAAATAAGCAGTGGTTGTAAATTCTGCTCCAAGATCCATGACTTCACTAGCCCTGGGTAATTTGCTTTATTTCCAAAATGGGATTGCATTAAATCTATAAATATCTTTTGGTAAAATGGTCATTTAATAATATTAATTATATTAATACATGAGTATGCCTTTCCAAACTCTACTGTCTTTCTTTATCTCTTTATTCAGCTATTTAAAGTTTTCATTTTAGAGGTACTTTATTTCCTTGGTTAGGATTATTTCTAGATATTTGATTTTCTTTGTGGCTATTGTGAATAAACTGTGTCATCCATGATCTGGTTCTCTTTATATTTGTTGCTGATGTAAAAGAAACAAAAACAAAAAACAAAAAACTATTTATTTGTAGAAGTTGGTTCTNTATCTTTCCACATTGCTGAATTTACTATTTCAGAAGTTTTATAGTAGAATTTGGGGGTATCCCTAATGTATGGTATCATGTCTTCTATAAATAGGAATAGTTTGAATTTTTCATTTCTTATTTGTATCTATTTCTTTTGCCTTTTTGCTCTAGCTAGTACTTCAAGTCCAATATTGAAAAGAAGTTGGGAAGGTGGACATCCCTGTCTCATTCCTGACTTTAGTGGAATTGTCTCAAGCTTTCCTCCATTTATAATGATAATGGCTGTGAGCTTCTTATATATAGATTTTTATTATGCTGCTTCTAGACATATGTTCTCTAGGGTTTTTATTATGAAGGCATGTTGAATTTTGTCAAAAANTTTTTCTGCATTTATTAAAATTATCATGCGATTTTTGTCTTTAAGTCCATTTATGTGTTTTATTATATTATTGAGTTGCTTATGTTGAACAATCCATGCATTTCACAGAAAAACAAATTCTGTCGTGGTGGATAATTTTTTATATTGATGTCTGTATTCTGTTGAGAGTATTTTATTGGGTATTTTGAATCTATTTTCATCAGTGATATGGACCTATGGTTTTCTTTATGTGTGTGTATTTGTCTTTACCTGGGTTTTGTACTAGAGTGATAGTGAGTTCGTAGAAGGAGCTTGAGGATGCTCCACTGTTTCCACTTTTTCTAATAGTTTAAGAAGAATTGGCTGTTAATGTGATTACGAGATAGTCCTTCAGGTTCCTGCTTCATATAAGAGACTGAAAGACATTCTACAGGACACACAAAAACAGTAACTAAAAACCTCAAGGCCTATAAGCTAAAGATGGATGCCCCAATGTAAGAAAAAAACTTTGGATAACTATCCAGGCAGCCAGATGTCTCTATTATTCTAGATTTTTGGAAGTTGGTTACAATGCTCTTCCTTTTTACTTACTTTACTAAGTAAATTATTATATCCTTCTGGGGTCTTTGATGTAGTTAAAAACTAGATAGTTATACTTTTCCTTGGTTGTGATAAAAAAATATATTAGATATAAAACTTTAGACTCACAAATACAGGATAGATAAAATATTTTCTTTAATTTTGCCAAAAATACAAATAAACTAGATATTGTAACTTTAATTCTTGCTAGATAACTGTTTCATTTTATGTGATTTTACTATGTTAAAGTTAAAACCTTCCTTTTAAATAAAAAAAAGGAAAAAAAAAGAAGTGATTGAAGTCTGTTATGGTGTCATCTAGCCCTGTGATTTTAGATGGAAGTATTTTTATACTATATAATTCTACTCATTTTAATGGTTCTGTTCTAGGTTGTTGACTTTCTTTTTTTTAATATTAGTAGTTTAGTTGAATATAAAATATTATAGATTTCTTTTATGTTTTCCAGGTTAAGAGAGTACCAGTTTTTAAAATTTTCCATTATAATATTCTGTGCTTCTTTGGTGTCTGCTGTAATGTTTTCCAAGTCATTTCTGGTTATTTTAATGTGCGTTCCCTTATTCATTCATTCAGTCTTTCTTTCTTTCTTTCTTTCTTTCTTTCTTTCTTTCTTTCTTTCTTTCTTCTTTCTTTCTTTTTTTCCTTTGGTTAGTTTAGACATGGGTCTATCTATTGAAGAAAGTGTGGTATTGAAATTATCTAGTATGAATGGATTGATGCTAATCTTTTGTCTTTAAATCCAATAGTACACATTTTATGAAACTGGGCTCCTCAGATTTTGTTACATATATGATTAGGTTAGCAATGTGCTCTTGGTTAATCTTTCCCTTGATTAGAATGAAGTGTTCATCTTTATCTCTTCTGATTAATTTTAGTTTGAAGTCTACTTTGTTCCTATTAGGATGGGACACTTGCTTGCTTGCTTGCTTGTCAAATTTGATTGCAGTACTTTTGTCCATCTTTTTCCCTAAGGCAGTGCCTATCTGAAAAGTGATGTCATGTTTCTTATAAAAAATTGATAGATAAATTGATTTTGTTTCTTAATCCATTCAGTCACCCGGTGTCTTTGATAGGAGAATTGAGGCTATTGCTATTTAAGTTATTGTTGAAATGTATGTATTAATTATAGTCATTGTGTTGCTGACTTTTGGTGGTGTTGTGTTCTCAGTTGTTACCTTGTGTTCTAATAATTATGGTTTCATANTTCCTTCCAGAGACTCTCAGCTATGATCATTCCTATCATCATCCCTAACATTNCTTTCTAAAAACATGTCACATTCTTTGATTAACCTCTCTGTTGTCTATATTTGAATGCATGTTTCAGTAAATAGAGATGTTNGTTATTCAACAGTATTCTCATTTTCAAAAACATAATAGCTTAATGATTCAATGAATGTATGGGTGACTCCTCTTATTAGAAGCTCTTCTAAAACATTAGAAAAATAAGTTTCTTAAAGCCATTTGATGGACTGAGGTTTTAATATACATGTTCTCTAATTGTCTCTCTTGGATATTATATTTTCTTTGNTGGTGGTGGTAGTGGTGGTTGTGTGTGTGTGTGTGTATGTGTGTGCTCTTACNTACTCAGATGTTATGCTAATTTTTTGTTTATGGGAATATTCATGATAAAATTTAATTTTGATTAAAATAGGCTACTCATTTATTGTGTACTATACATTTCTTAAAGTACATTATCTCTTTTTCTGACAGACTGTTGTGGATATGTCATGGATGTGCAGTTCTCTACAGCTGGATGATATTATAGAGAAAATAGCAGAACAGTGATTGCAAAGGAAGGCTTGTATTCTTTTTACAGTAGGTGAGCAGGGATTTTTCATTTCATACATCATTACAACTTTCTCCAATGATTGGGCACCAATTTCAACTCATTCCATCACAAGTTACCTAAACACAAACTCAGGTTCAAGGTTGTAACAATCTCAACACACTATCTATGAAACCTTGTAATTTCCAGTGTTCATGCTAAAAATGTTACGTTATGCATCTCATTGTGATCCCATCATACTAACATGTTACAATACACTATTAGGCTGTGCAAAACTGTTTCAAATATATCTGGCATAATGTAAAAAGAGATAAAAGTAGTAGATTTNATTATTCTTTGCACTTAGGGTGCATGAGTTTTTTAAACATTACTTGCTGGTTTATTTTAAAAATCTTACTAATTGAGTAGAATTGANCCATCTATCTAAATTAGCATTGTTAATTAGTACCAAAAGAGAGGTAATGAATGAACTAGATGTTCATTCTTAAGTTTAAGTTTTTCATTCTTAAATAAAATGTTTTTCCTTATCAATCACTGCATGAGGGAAATCTAAGAAATTAGTCTTTGTGCTTCCAGGTTTTCAATTTTTTAANGTTTTATTCATGTATACAAGTTATGCATAATACCATGGACAAGAGGCTCAAAATAGGAGATGTTTAAGATCTTATGTACTATTAAAAATAAAAGTTTTAGGGGTTAGAAAAATTGCTCCAAATAAATAATCTAAGCCAACAAATGTGTGTGTGTGTGTGTGTGTGTGTGTGTGTATGTGTGGGGTGTGTGTGTGTGTGTGTGTGTGTGTATGTGTGTGTGTGAGAGAGAGAGAGAGAGAGATGGGAGGGGGAGTTAATGAGGGGAAGTAAGGAAGAAAATATATTCTAGCAGTGGGTTTGTTATTTGCAAAACTGTTGAGAATGAAGAGAGCAATTATGAATTTAGTTAAGTGAAAAATAAGAGCATGATGTGTTATAGGGAAGAATAGAGTGTGTCTAAATATGAAGCTGGCAATACCAGAAAATAACTACAGTATGCTAGATATAGGACTTCATTTTAAGAATCACAGAACTTCACTGAGTATTTTTCAAAGAACTGGATTATTCAAATATGCATTTTAACAAGTACTTTCTGTCTAAGGTAAAGAGAATTAATGTGAATAGGCAATGGTCATGGTTGAAGACATTTGTAAAATTGGTGAGAGATAATGACATCTTNATAAAAGAACTGAAGTATGTAGAGGAGAAGTAAAGACATATTTATTTATCGTATAAAAAGTGAAGAGAATGGATATGGTGGAGATAATAGCTTGACTAATTCAATGTATATTCAATAAATCTGTGCTGAGTGACTATTAAGCCTAAGTGCCACTTAAGGAATGAGAAGTAAGGCAGTANTGATAAATGAAATGCCTGCTTCATTGGAATTGATAATTGAGTTGTAAGAAACAGACAGTTAACAAATTAGTAAACAGTGTACAACAAGCCTCCATATTTGAAAGTTCTGCATCCAAATACTGAACCAACTATGGGTTGAAAAATATGTTGGAAAGTCTCTAATGAACACATACAGACTTTATTTATTGTCCTTATTTCCTGAATTTATACAACATATACTTTTATAACTTTGAATGACTTTGGGTATTATAAGTAATGTAAAGATGATTTAAAGTATTCAGGTATATGCACATGTTGTATACAAGAGTACTGCTACATTTTGATAGGAGCCTGGAGAAGCCACACAATTTGTCATCCAGAAGATTTCCTGGAATTAGTGTAGCATTGATCCCAAGGAAATGCTGAAGCTCATCATCCATGAAATATGATAAAAGGTGCAATCAAGGAAAAAGTTTTGAAAAGGTTTAGGAAAAGGTAAGATGGTGCATTTCACTTTTATATGAGGAAATCACCAAAAATGTAGAATTTGAGCAGAGAGTGGAAGGAAAACAGAAATCTGAAAAGAACATTAAGAAACTGGCATTTGTGGAAATATCCTGGGTGAATAAATAAGGTAGCATAGGGGAATGCTTGAGATCAGGCAACTATGTCAGGTGCATCTTATAGAATTTTAAAGACTATTCTAATCAGTTATCAACTGCAACGTTGCACTGTCCTTCCCCATCTATGATTGGACAAGTGCCCTATTACCCTTCTCAGGTACCTACTACCTTCTAAAGAATTGTACCATTTGTTACCCTCTAAGAAAAAGTAATCTTTTCAATGTCAGAGGGTTAATCCCCAACTTATAATACTGCTTTGCATGGAGCATAGGTTCTGTACATACTTGCAAGATGAATAAATGAATTCTTGCCTCTACAATTTCCTCTGTAGAATGTGTAAAATAGAATGTGTACATTTTCCTAATTATGTTATAATGTCAAATGTTTATTTAAATTAATTAATTTATGGTTTTTTTCCTCAATTACAGACTGGACAAAGGCATGGATCTTTGACTGTGGGAATGTATGATGTGCAATATACACATTTGATCTTTTTCAAATTTAGATAAATTTTACAGCCTATATGCTATGCTTAAAATGGATCATGCTATAATAGTAATTGTGTTTAATCAGTGTACATGATAATAAATGAAGACAGAAAACAGATGTAGCTTCTGACAAAAGANGTACTAGGTAAATAAATGGACTAAAATGCAAAGGCACTGATATATGTTGAAATATAATTAATCTGCCTTATTATAGGAAAAAGAATAGATTACTATGCCTTTTATGTCAGTTCTTTTGCGTTGTTTCCTGTAAAATAGGTAATTCATTACTGATAGAGCTACTGCCAAGTTCTACAAGAGAAGCTCCATTTTTCAATTTTTTTCTTCCTAACAATGTATTTCATCAAGAAGTCATTTGTGAACCTTAAGTGGTTTTAAGACATTTTTTTATTAAATCAAAATACACTCTTGGAATTTAAATANATGTATATCCTTGATACATCACCTGTGTTTAGACATAAATATTCAGGAACTACAAAGAAGATGAAAACATATATAGCAGGAGTGAGTGTAATAGAGTTCAGAGATATAATCTACAGAATTTCATGTGTTTAGAGACTACATATTCAGTAAACTGCTCCATTATTCACTATTCAGGCCACATNAATTAAAACTAAAACATATTTCATTGGCAATTTTAGTAAGTCAGTTAGTTAGTAAGAATTCAAGAACCTCGACTATGTGTANCACATGCTATCATGGTTCTAGAAGACAGGGATGGTGTTGCATTATAGAAATCAAAATGATAAGTTGCATCATTTGNTCAAAGCAGAACCTTGACTTTTCTGTTATTTACCACATAAATCTCCTTAGGTCCCTACTTTCCCTATCATAGTTTATTTCTGCATATTAATCAGTTCAATCACTTAATAATGTTTAGAAATATAAGATGAAAAATAAAAATATCTTAAAACACCAGAAATTAAATTATAATTTTAAGATACATTTTCANCTCAAGATTAAACAATTAAATTCAAGGTTTTAGGTTTACTATTTAAAATTAATTTATTAACAACACAAAAATACACAGCCAAACTGTAACAATTCATTGTACACATTCAACTATATATTAATTGAGTACATTTTTTTCACTGAAAAAGAAATTTAGCTGAATAGATATTTTTTCATTTTTATTTTGTCATATAGTAAAAAATACCTGAAGAAAACAATTTAGAGAACAAAGATTTACTTTGACCCATGGTTTCTGAAGCTTTACTGTAATGTGAGCTTCATTCATTTCTTTGAGCCTGAGTCAAGGCAAATGGTGACAGCAGAGTTGGATGCCAGGAAAAGAGAAAGAAGAGGT
>LZPO01036488.1:0-17901 GCA_001675575.1 Neotoma lepida | reverse complement strand
TCCCAAGTGTGGGTGTGATTAAATAAGATCCAATCATATTTGGCACAAACGGTGGGGATTTGACCTCTGTTGTAAAAGGTTTAAATTATAAATGAGACTCATTTGTTATTTTTACCTTATATAATGAATTATGTATTTAGTGATTCCACATTTATGTCCCTCTGTGTTCTTCATTTTATTGTAGTGTTATAATTTGTACTCAAACATTTCAACAAGTTTTCGCATTTGTCTGACACTTGCCCTAAGTACCAGATGGATGCAAGTGAGGTCCATAAACATTTGCACCTGTCAGAGAGGAGACCATTATCAGTGTGAGAGTGACTAGCACAGGGCTATCATTACCATCTTTCACCTCTTGACCTAGAAAACTCAGCTAAATTTCACAAAATCTGACTTGTTTTCATAACAACAAATTTCAACTATTATGTCTCAGAAAATTTAAACCAATTCATGAAAAATGAAANTCTTACCATTAGTTTTTTTATATAGCTTTACAGCTTCTCCCAGTTACAAAACAGTATATGATTGTTGTTGAAATATAGAAATTACAAAGGGCAAATAATAATTTACTAATATAGCTCTTGTAGCATTTCTAGCCTATATTTCCAGTGAACATTGATTATAAAAATATATATTTTCTGCTTTATTGGGGACATCCTACATTTGCATCTTTGATTTCTCTTATTTGTGTTTTTTTTTTAAATAAAATTCAAGGTATTCATTCTGTAAATCATTTGAAATTCCATTGCTTCTTAGAGTTCCTGGAGGATGATTAGCATTCTTTTCTAAATTGTGGTTTGTTCTTTTTGTTTGTTTGTGTGTGTGCGTGTGCGTGTGTGTGTGTGTGTGTGTGTGTTCAACTATATATTGATTGTACAAGTGTACTCAAAAGCCAGTGGTTAACCTTGAATATTACTTCTCAGGAGCAATTCACCTTGATTTCAGAAAAGGAGTCTCTCACTGTTTTGAAGATTCCCCCAGGAGCCAAGACTGACTGGCCATTGATCTCCAAAGGTATCTCTCTTTTCCTACTACCCCTCCTCTCTCTTCTGAGAATATAAGCACACATCACCATGTCTGGCTTTTTATGGAGGTTCTGGGCATTAGAATGCAGGTCCTCAAGCTATAAGGCAAGTACTTCACTGTTTCTCNCTATTAACAAAATCATGTCCTCCTGTTTGTTTCTCAATAAGCGTTTCATCCAGGTCAGGAAGAATAGTCTAAAAGTAAACTCCTTTCACAATTGTTCTAATGAATCCCTGAAGATGTCTTGAAATATAATTACATTAAAACCTTAGGTTTGAGAAAGTTATTCATCAATAAGAGATTAACCAAAAAANATTTCTAGTCCAATCAAGACTTTATATTATTAATATTTTTATATTCCCCAGTTTTAATTAAGAGATTCCATGTCAAATAGACATAGTAAATTTGCTGTGTATACATTATATAATAACTGAAAAATACATAACTAATAAAGAATAATAAAAAGCATAAATCATTAGATAGACAATAGATGATAGATAGTACATGGATGATAGATAAATAAAGAATAAATAGACAGACAGACAGAAAAAATATAGATAGAAGATAGATAGGTAATGGCTGATAAATGATTGACAGAATATAGACAAATGAGAAAAAAAGGTTGTTCTAATAATAACTTGTCATTTGACTTTAAACAGATGCTATTGAAATAATTTCTTGAAAGCTATTATTTTTAAAACTATTATTTTCCATCAAAAGTACAATCATGTNATTGCTGCATGAGACAAAACATTGGGACTTCTTTTGTGATTAAAAAAAAGAGATGATTCATCTTAGAGAGGGAACTTGTAAAGCCATCATCATGGTATCAGGTACTCCTCAGGCATTACTCTAAATTGCTAACAACCTAACCTTGATCCTACTCTGCTATTTAATTTCCTCTTGTCACCTTCAAAACTATTTTAAAGTAATATTCAACATCACAATGCTTATCACTTCAATTTTAAGATTTAAAATTTCTCATAAAATGTACTAATTTAAATTACAGCTATATTTGCATGAAAATTTCCATAGATCATATACACTACAGTCAAAACAAAGGTACAAAATAAAAGATGATAAGAATGTAATCTGAGAGAAACTTCATATTGCTTGTTCAAATACTCCTCTATATTACTGTGTTGTTCTTTATGAAAGGTATTTCCCATCTTATATTTTTCTGTTGTCTAAAAGAAAATATAGCATTCTATTACAACTATTGTAAATAAATTTGCCATGTCCTTAGAGTTTCAAATTACAATAGTATAGATAAATGCAATAATTAAGCAGATAATTCTTTACATAGCATACCATTAAAGAGGGAATGTATTATGTCAAATAGGCTATTTTATCAAACAAATATGTAGATAGTAACACCTAATTATGGCAGTGATTCTTTGAAGGAAATTATATACCCTAAAATACATACTCATGAGCAAGGGCAGTTCATATGTCCAAAGATACAAAGAGATTNTACTATACTCTTGGCTGGGACAGAGTATCAAAAGATGTCAAATATTTTGTGTGACTTTAAGTCATTTACAAATATATATAAAATTATATACAATATTATAAAAATTATAACTTCACACATATATACTGTCATACTGACATTTAACATAAAGTAGCATTCTTGTAAAATTTGTCCTTAGCTGAAGTAGAATGGGATTCTTCAGAACTTATCTGGATTTTCTTTAGTGTTTACCTTCTTCTGTTACAAAAGGCGTTGACTAATCTCCATCATCTCACCGCCAAGATGGGAATGCATATGGTTTCAATGGCTTACTTCTCTTCTAAGACCCATTTATTACATGCTTTTGAAATGCCTACTAATTTCAGACAGACAGAATCAGTAGTTTAAGTCATTATAGATCTGTAAATTTCAGGAAACAAAGGACGGTTTATTCTATGTTTATTTTATTTGCTTTCCTGTCATGGTTCCATGGATACAAATCTCAGAATCTAGGTCTTTTATTTACTGAAGACAAAGTGTTCTTTTTCTAATGTTTATAATAGCCCTCCTCCTTTACTACACTCTTTTCAATGTTTTTTTTTTTTTTTTCCTTTGTATTTTTTACACTTCACACAAAAATGCTTGAATACCACTAGTGTGCAGATGTTATGGTCATAGACAATCACCAGATTGTATTTCAGTAAGAAACTCCCCTTGAGTGTCAGTTTCTTTACGGACATGTTATATTAGACAAGTAGATTGAAGAAGATTCTAGATATAGGTATAGATAGAGACAAGATAAGATAATTAAAAGGATGGTAGAGATAAGGTTATAATATTTAAAAATATTTATTTATTTATTTATTACATCCTGACTGCACTTTCCTCTTCCTTATCTCCTCCCAGTCCCTCTTGCTTATCTCCCTTCTGCCCTCCTCATCCACTCCTCCTCCTTTCCTATTCAGAAAAGGGCAGGTCTCAACAAAACATGGCATATCAAGATGCAGTAAGACTAAGCACTTCCCCTTGTGTTAAGTCTGGGCAAGACAACCCAGTATAAGGAATAGGGACCCAAAAACCCACAAAAGAGTCAGAGTCAGCCCTTGCTCCCACTGTTGAACCATTTCACAATGAAAGTGTTAAACATAATCACTTATAAGCAGTTAAATTTGTGAACTGGTCAGATAGCTCTGTCAGCAAACCCCTTGTCATGAAAGCATGGAGACCTGAGATTGCATCCTCAGCACACTTATAAAGCAGCACTGGATGACACGTGCCTGTATTCCATGCTGAGAGGCAGAAACAGGCGTCTCAGAGCCTTGTTGCCACTAAGTCTAGATAATTGGTGAACTCCAGGTTCAGTGATAGACATTGCCTCAGACAAATAAAAATACAATCAAAAGACTAGGAGAACAATGAANTAAGGTATCTGATACTGATTTCTGGAGTTGACAAGCATGTACACACATGTGTACACACACACATGCTCACACATAAAAATAAAATAAGTAAATAAAAATGCAAATTGTATAAGCTGTTAAAAATAAAAATGATAAATCCTAAGTAATCATGACTTTCTGATTATTTTATTCTACTTATTACACATTATTTAATGCTATCTATACTAGTGGTAACTATACTTTGTTTTATCATATAATAATATATTTACAGGCTTAATCTAGCCATACTTAGGTAGTTATCACGTAATATTTGACAACCAAGGTCAGTGCTAAATATTTTCTCACACTTCACATATTAACACTGAAATTTTCTAGAAAGCTTATTAAAACTTTCCATTATCTAACTTACTAATTTAATAAATTATATTGAGAATAGACAGCAAACATTAGTGAAGAATGGCTATTAAAATAGTCCTCAGAAATCGTCATAAAGCTGATAAAATATTTACATTTCATAAAATTCAAAATCAGTCAATTAATAAATTACTTTCTTTACTGATTATAAAGCACAGAAATATTGACTTTCATCTGCTGGGTCAGAATCCAGATGAAAAATAAAGTAAGTGAGAAAGGTATGAGTACCTAGAAAGGAAACTTTTACAAACTCTATTCGTTTACTGTTTGATAAAATTCAAAACACAGCTTGAGGACCTGCTCTTCTCAGATTGTCAGCCAGTTGCTTTCCCTCTTAGTATTCTAAAACATCTCTTCTCACCACTTCTTTCTAGTCTGAAAATATGAAATGCTCTTTTGAAAATTTTGTTTGTCTAGTAACCATAAGTAATTGGTTTCCTTTATCAACTTTTAAATTGGAAAGACGAAAGGACAGAGCTTCATGATACAATTGGTGCAACTGAACCTGCCTGCATCGTACTTGGACTAATATTGTTAGGTGAATAGGAGATAAAATCTCTAGCCTTGAGAAATTTGTATTGTGGAATGGTTTCCTTATCAGAGAGGTTAATGAAGATGTCAGCAAATGAGATGAGCTTTGCCAAATGGAGTCATTTTTACCTCCAATCCAACTCAGAAAGTGCTAATCAGAACATTAATCTTATCAGCAGCCAAGAAGGAAAGCTTGGATATGGNCATTTTCTGCACTTCATTAGAAAACATTGAAAANATAATTATTCACAAAATCCATATTATCTATGCAATGTGGAAAAACATCTCTTTTACTAAATTAAAAAAATTCCATAAAGCAAAAACAAAGATGTATGCACGGACTAGAAATAATTTTGAAGCAAAAATTTACCTCATGTCATATTTGGAACATTCTTAAGTTATCCAAGCATAGTCAACAGATGATGGATGGAAGTTTATCAACTAAACAAAATCCATGAAAAAAAAAACCAAAAAAACATTACCCAAAGAAAACTTGTGGTTTCATATCATGGTTTGGGTATGAAATATTCCCAACAAGATCCTGGGCTTGGTCCCAGCTGGTGGCTCTGCTTCCAGAGNTTGTAGAACATCTGGGCTTTAGGGTCTAGCTGGAGGAAGAGGATACTTGATGGCAGGCCTTGATCTTTATAGCCTNGCCCCCACTTTCATTTAACTCTTTGATTTCTGATCCATGTGGATGTAGTAAGCAGTCTCAAGCTCCTACTGACATAGTTTAAGTGCTGTTCATACCACTGTACTATCCACCATCATGTTGGAACTGCATTCAAACCACTGGTCAGAATAAGTCCTCTGTGAGATTACTTCTATCATTCGTTTTGTATCAGTGGCAAGTAAAGCAGCTAAAATATAAATATAAAAAAATGAAAACATAATTAAAAGTTATACATCTTTGAATTCCTTAAAGAGTAGAATAGAAGCCAAGTTCTCTGCTATGTAGCTGGTTAGCTATGAAGCTGATTAACCTGGGTGTACAGTTTGAACATGAAAACATGCATGAGTACTCATGATCACATGCAGACAAACATAAATTCCAGTAAGACTATAGTTTAATATAGAACAATTCTAGTGATAAAGTTTATAGAAAGTAAAACAGTAAAACATCTAGCTATATGATAATCCAGAATAGTTTAATAGGACATAACAGCTTAAAAATTAAAGCTATTGATAAATTGCCTTCTAAATATTAATAATATGTGTTTCTAAAGCACTCAGTGAGAATGATAAAACTCAGAATGGAGATTAGGAAATGCATAAATAAAGATTTAATTCCAAACTGTATGAAGTGTTCTTATAAATCAATATAAAATGAAATTTGAAAAAATCAATAGTTTTGAACAGATACTTTAAAATGTATACTAATTTCAAAGTAATAAATAAAAAGGCACTCTACATGATTATTTATTTAAAAAATATAAAATAAAACTACTATGAAATAGCATTGCATAAGATAGTGAAGCAGTAGACCACTCATATACNACTTTCAANTATTGTTATATACACTAGTGATAGNAGTTTAAATGAGTATAAATAATTTATTAGTTATTANTATTGGAAATGGAAGTCTTACTAAAATTGAACATATACACATGTTGCAATTCCACAAGAAACATGTTTTAGTAGAATTTCATACACATACCCCAAATATACAACTATGTGAATTCTCATAAAGAATATTAACTCCCAACCAGTAGTTAGGAAAATGTCCAAAAATATTAGGTTAGATCTAAAAGGCATAATGTCACAACCACATCAAATGAATGTAAAGGAATAAATCACATAGAAAATGAAGTAAAGGAATATATGCTTGATAAGTATAAAAAATTGATATTTCAAAATAATCCTATACAGAAGATTTTTTTCAGAACATTTTATTTTCACAAGGAGAGAAAAAATTAGGCTACAGTGTGAGAGCCAGAGAACAATGATCTCCCAAGTGGAACCTTACAGCAGTGTCTGAGTATGCAGAGTTAGGTCTGGAAGATGCTTTGATGCTTTTTGCTTTGTACTGGGAGAAGTTTAAATAACACCATTGCAAATTGATATCTGGCAACATTTCGTTGAGGTGGTTGTTCACTTTCTATGTATTGGGCTTCAGTATGACACTTTCAGTCTAGTAGAACAAAGGTAAGAAGTCCAGGATGTTTGGCCACATAGCTTAAACAGGAAGAGATAAAGCAAAGACTAAAATAGGACTGGTATTTTCCATCTCTAAAATTAGTGATGGAAGAANGAAATGGAAAATGATCATTGGAAACAAATTAGAGTGCTTTATTTTTCTTTAATATCCTTTTAAATAAGAATGCAGCAGTATTTCCTTCTTAGAGACCAAAGGCAGAAGTAAGATAGTGTAAATAAACAAGGAGAAATTTAATTACCGCAATAGAAATCTTGTGATAGAGACTTACCATTGTTAGCTACTTCAATAATGCTGCCAATAATGCAAGTTTTTGTCATCTTTTCATGCCCACGTGTTGCTTTATGAAGAGAAGAATGAANATTCTGATGCTTTTAGGGAAGTAAAGACCAATTCTTTGGAACTTCCGGAATTCAGTCCTGTCTCTTAGAAAGGGTATGGACATAAGNGTTCTCTTAACCAAAAGAAGAGAACTACTGAATAATCAAGTNCACAAAGCAGCATTGCTCCCCAAATGCTGGCACATTTTAATATACCAGGAAGAGGACCTTGAAAACATCCTATCGAATTTTCATACTAGTAAAAAATGTAGCACTTCCTAGATGCACTTTCCTACTTAATTACCACACGCACGTACACACACACACACACACACACACACATGCACGCATGAACCCTAAGTAAAACAGATAAACCTGAAGGAAAGCTCAAAGAGACTTAGTACTTCACCCAAAATTACAAAGCTATTATGAATAATGCAAAAAATTCTAACTCGCTCTAGGCCTTAGTGCCATCTTTCTTGAAACTCCTGCGCCATGAGAGTGAGATGAAGGAAGAAGCGTTATGTGCAGGCTGAAGCNCAAGAGGAGAAAGATGAGACAGAGGTCCAAGTAAACCAGCTTGTGCACCCATGAGGCTGAAGGAGCAGAAGTCAGGAATGCTGAATGCTGAGATGCTGGCAAAAGTTGTTGAACTGTGTGCTACTAACACTAGAAGTCTCAATGGACCTGGAACATCACCATCGGCTCGCAGAGACCACCTGAGAGTCTTTGACTGCTTTCATTACAACGGAAACAGTCCCACTGGCCCTCTGCCCTGGACCTATGGCTTTCTAGACTAGTTCTGTTCTCACTTGTGGCCAAGTGTAACTCGTGTACAATAAACCATCTTTCTCGCTGTCTCAGCTGAAGAATCAAAAAAAAAAAAAATTCTAACTCTCTTCTATTAGAGTTGAAATCCTTAAATTGGAACCTTTGATTTATTTGTATAGTGGCTAACAGAATATTTTAGAATTTTCAAGCTGTGAAGCCTCTGTTGAAATCCCTCAATTATAAATTTTAAATGCAGTGAGGAAAACACCAACAAACAATACATAACTAATGAATACAGCTGTGTACAATAAATCTTTAATCATAAAAACTGGTGGTAGATTGTACTGGAATCTATTGGTGGGAGAAAAAGAAATCAGGACACAAAATATTCTATAGACTATCTGACCTGGACTGTATAAGGAGGTAATATTCCAAAGGAAAGAACACCAGAAACACACCAGATTATCAAAAGTAATGGGTAATCCCTGACTGAATTATTTTTTTAACATTTTTAAATTTTTCAATGGAAGATATAATAAATACACATAGTTTAGAAGTGGCAAAGATTAAAATATGGAACAGTTTTAAAAGCAAGTATCCCTTCTCTCTCTGAAACTCAGTCCCACAGTTCCTCTCTACCCGTGACATCCATCACAAATCAGTCTTATGTTTGACTGAATTGTGATAAAAGATTAAAGCAAAAAAAAATCAAACAAAAACAAATCGTCTGTGAAACTGGGGTACCCAGGTTGCAATGATAGCATTCAGAAGCCTGAGAATTGCGAATTGGAGACCCACCTAGGATATGGAGTAAGACTTTGTCTAAAAGCAAACAAACAAACCAGCAAAACTAGCACAGATATTCCTGAGGAATTATGGAGAATTGGGACTTGTTTAAATAGAGACTGCATATAAAATAGTATAATGTGTCTGTTGAATCTCTTGGCTGGGTTTATATTTTTCTGACAGTATAGAAGTGAATCCCCTTCCTTTGGATATGCAATTTATATCCCCTCCACCAGCGTAAATGACAAGCAATGCTTTCCCAGGTCCACATTTGACAACTCTCATCTTAAAGTTTACTTCTAGTCTATGTTCCAGCCCCTGAGAGTTTTATTTTTCTACTATCAAGTATCCTTCCTGGCATGATCTAAACAATTAAACTTGGACAAACATAGTCCAATATTAGTTTGAATGTAACAAACTTCCAGACATACTTCTTCCTGACTGCAATCCCCTGACATGCTTTAAAGAGCTAACTTTAGAAAGTTTATTATCTTAGATTATTTCTGTGCTCTTTTGAGTTTATCTATCTTCTACAACCCAAAAGAATGCTCCTCAGGACCTGGAGCCAGCTCTTTGGAATACCATCAGGAAATGTGCCTTTTCTTCCCAGTCATTTTGGTAGAGTAAGTGTCTAATGTCAGTGAGTAGAAATTAGCAACAAGAAATGTTGAATAATCTGAACAAACATTATGTCAATCAGGAGAAATTAGCTAGTCCATTCTGACAAATAAAAGCAATCATACCTTCTGCATAATTTCTGCTTTGAATATCATTTAAGCATTTTACTTCATGTCCTAGGATACTCATTCCCATATCTTACATTGTTAGACTTGGGAGCAGTGAGTAATTATATTTTAAAATGGCATGGGGGTGGCAGTCACTCTTCTCAGCAGGGAAACTATTCAATGGAGGAAAGACTATTTTGCTCATAGTTCCAATGATTTTAGTCAATGCTTACTTGGCCCACATGTTGTTGTTGGTCAGAACATCATAGGGACAGGAACATGGGACAAGGAAGCTGTAAACTAACAGTGGACATGAAGACCAGATTAAAGNTACATTAAAGAGTACGGGCAAGATAGAGTCCCTGGACATGAGCCAGTGTCCTCTTTCCTCTAATTAGGCTTCACCATCTTCAGTTTCACTAACATCCATATTGTCCATTCAAATTTTTATTCCATCAATGGATTATCCATGTGTTAGGTGAGGGTCCTTATGATCCAATTGACTCTGTCCCAAGAAATGCCCTCTCTCAGCCATTCCCAAATCTACTTGAGGTAACAAGGTTAGTCATGATAGTGTATTCAATTTTCGAGCAATCAATTTATATTTGGTTTCTTCATGAAACTAGGCTGCTAAAAAAGTCAACAAAGTAAAAATAGATTTGAGTAAAATCTATTATTTCCCATCAAGTTGTACATAAACATTATCACAAAAGTTGCATTTTGAAGTCTTTGTTCTGCTATAGACAATCACACAGGACACCAATCACACCTGCTTCCCAGATAAGTCATTCCAAAAGGGATGATTTTAATGTGAATGACTAAATTTTCTTAATTATGGTGAAATACACCAGGAAAAATAGCCTTTCCTTCACTATCACATTAAATAAAGCATAGTTCTTCTGACTGGGAGGTCAAACCCTGAAAAACTAGAGAAAATAAAATAAAGCAAACAGCAAAGAGCTGGAAGAAATCACAGGCTTCTGGTCCACCTTGTGGGCTGGTGTTCTGCAAAGCATGGCTCAGTGCAGGGAAACTGATTCCTTGNTCCAGTGTCCTAGGGATGCCTCTGTTGCTTTGATAAAATACCATAACAAAAAGTGTCTTAAGGGAGAAAGGATTTATTTGGTTTATAAGTCTAGATTAGGGTCCCTCATTGGAGGGAAACCAGGGCAGGAACACAAAGCAATTAGCCACATCTATATTGAACAGCAGAGAAAAAAATTGATTGTATGAATGTTAGGACTCAACTTATTGTCTCCTTCTCATTCAGTCTAGGGCCCAGCTCACAGAATTGTGCTGTGCATACTCAGGATGGGTCTTCCCATCTCTATTATCCCAATTAAGAAAATCCCTCGCCGGGCTGTGGTGGCGCACGCCTTTAATCCCAGCACTCAGGAGGCAGAGGCAGGCGGATCTCTGTGAGTTCGAGGCCAGCCTGGGCTACCGAGTGAGTTCCAGGAAAGGCGCAAAGCTACACAGAGAAACCCTGTCTCGAGAAAAAAAAAAAAAANGAAAATCCCTCCCAGGCATACCCATAGGCAAATTCCTCATTGACTCACTGAGACTCCTTACTGTAGTAATTGTGCATTGTGGCAAGTTGATAGTTAACTGTCAACTGTCACTCTTGTATATTAATTGCTCTTCTGCTGCTGTGATGAAACATCATGACAAAAACAATTTACAGAAGAAAGAGTTTATTTGGTTTATAGTCTAAAGGATTAGAATCTGTAATGGCAAAGAGAAGCCATGAATGCAGGACCAGGAATCTGTTGGCTCATCTCTTGAANTGCAAGCACTAAGGACAGACAATGCCAGGGATGGGGTGGGGAGACCTTAGAATGGTGAAAGGCTTTGAAACCTCAAAGGCCACCATGAGTGACATATTTTCTCAAACAAGACTACTCCTTCTAGAATTCTCTAAACTATGCCACCAACAGTGGACTAAGNGCCCAAATGTCTGAGAAAATAAGAAAGGACATCCCCTTCAAATCACCACACACAATTTCAGNACATTCAGATAAAACTTACTTTTTCTGCATTGATTTTATTATGTTATAGAAACATTTATAATAGAAGCTCCTTTTTTTTCTTTTATCTGACCGATCATGAGCATTTTTTTTAAGTAATATAGAAAGAACTGAAATTATGTGTTAAAAGAAAACAGGTCCGGTTGCTTAGACTGTGCACTGCTGAAATCTCAGCCAAAGCATCATCAGTTACACCCATTCTCCAAGCTTGGAAAGAATATAACTTTTCCTCTGCACANAAGTGTCACATTCTTCTAGCAAACTTTCCTAGGGCTATGATTGGTTAGAAGGGAAGACATTTTTCTAGTGTGTGCANTTTTTCTAGTGAGACCTCTAGTTATGGCTCTTGTTTAAGGCACAACAAATATTCAGTAAAGCTCTGTGCCTGGGTGGGAAGCTACTGTCTTTATATCTAAGTTTATGTCTATTTATGTGGAGTGCACATGCATTGCAAATTTAAAAGACAACTGAAAAGTACAGAACACAGTAAAATCAGTTCTAATGCTAATTTCCTAATAATCTCCCAAACAGGCTTATACTGAACTCATATACTCCTTGAAATATAAAAGAAATTGCTGCTACTGATGTCAGCTGTCCATAGTCATAATAAGTAGGCACAATTAGTGTCTGGAGAATGTTTGAAGCACCCTATGACTGTGCAACAAAGGAGACATAGTGTTTCATTTGTTTCTTGTGACACATTCTTTTTTGAATTTCTGTTATTTTTGAGATTGTAATATAATTACAATATTTCCTTCCCTTTCCTCCATCTAAACCCTCCAATATACCCACTCCCTTGCTCTCTTTAAAATCCATGGCCCCATTTTTCATTCATTGTTGTTACATACAGGTATATGCATACATATCTGTATATGTATATGATGTATATATGTGTGTGAATAAAATCTGCATATTCTTCAATATCAACTTTGTCTGTATCACATATCTCTCCCCAGCCAAAACTAACATTAAATTCTGAGTGCCTCCAGTCAGGGTTCCCATCCATATCATAGTGCATTTAAGCTTGTTATTGATTTTCTTTTCTAATTCAATTAGAAGGTTAACAAAATAATTACAACTTTACATAGCTCTTCTGATGATTCTGAGAACTATGTTTACTCTGACAACATGTTTAAGTCTTTAGAGAAAAAGACAGGGGTCCTTGTTTGGTTTCTTCTGCCATGCTAAAACATCATAACTAAACACGTTAGAGAAGAAATGGGTTTATTTGGTTTACACAGTCAGATCACAGTCTATCACTGAAAGAAGTCNGGGCAGGAACTAAAACAGAAGCAGAGACAGGAACTACAGAAGAAGACTGATTACTGGCTTCTTCCCCATGGCTTGCTAAGTTTGCTTTCCTTTACAACTCAAGGCCACTCTTTTAGGGATGGTATCACATAGTGGGCAAAGCTTTCCCGAATCAATTATTAGTTGAGAAAATATCCTACAGACATNCCTACATACAAACCTGGTAGAGGAATTTTCTCAGCTGAGAACCCTCTTCTCAGACAATGCCAGCTGTGTTAGGTTGGCAAAAATTAACCAGCACATCCCAATATGAACAATTAAATGAAGCCATCAAGGAAAGTGCTTGGACAATTTCATTTGTGAATCATTTCCTATGTGTTTCCTAGTATCATCTACAAAGCTATTCAGCCATCACTAACCCTAACAAATGACAAGAACTAGGAAATCCCTTGAGTTTGTCATTTTGCCTGTTTGGTCAATCACTCTACATTCCTCAAAACCCCAATAATAACCTCTTCCCTGCTATTTTCATTCATTTCACCTTCTCTAATTCCCTCCTTTGGTTAGGGATTAATTAATCTTGAGTTTTGTATCTTTATTTGAATATTATTTGTGTCCTGGAAGAGAAGATAATTTAATATACATAATGATAAATGTAAACACAGACTATAATCATCTCTTAAAATGCACCACATATGTGTAATGAGGACCTGAAAGCTGCTTTTAATAAAAACAGAGATTCTTAACTTGGGTCTGAAGTCAAAAAGGTAACTAAAAGCCAGATACAAATCTTGGTATTTCTGCTTTTGTTTACAATTTTCTCCTGTAGTGGTTTGAAAAAAATGGCTCCCATAGGGCGTGGCACCTTGTAGAATAGGTGTGGCCTTGTTGGAGAAAATGTATCACTGTTGATGTAGACTTAGAGGTCTCTAATGCTCAAGCTATGCCACATGTTACAGTTTACTTCTTGCTGCCTGTGGATCAAGATGTAAAATTCATAGCTACCTCTCAAGCCATCATGTCCTGCCATGATGATAATGGATTAAATCTCTGAAACTGTAAGCCACCCTAATTAAATGTTTTCCTATGCTGTTGTCATGGTGCCTGTTCACAGCAATAGAAACCCTTACTAAGACATCTCCTTTGCTCTGCATTTATCTTGGGTTCTAAGAACAAGTAGATGGCTAAGAATCTTGTAAGTCCAGTCAACACTCCCTCTAAGNCAACAACTTTCTTTTTAGATACAATTCCTTATTTGAATAACTTCATGTAATTTTCAACAAGACCACTATATTATCAAGATAATTATACAAGCTCCCCCCTGCCCACACACATATGTACATTTTGTATGTAATCTGGAACTAAATACTGCCAGAGAGTGAGATATCAGGGGTATAGAGTCTATCAACCTTATCCTGGGTTAGTTTTAGTCCTTAGGAACACCCTTTCATTTGTCACCCCTGTGTCAGACTAATAGATAAAACTTTTGGAATCTATTGACTTAGTAGATTTATTTGCTTCCACTAACCCCAAAATTAAAATTTTGTCATCAGATAGTATCTTAGGTTTATAGAAAGGCTTCCCCCATCTTGCTGTAACTCTTTCTCTCATGTACCCA
This sequence comes from Neotoma lepida, assembly GCA_001675575.1. Classification (NCBI taxonomy): domain Eukaryota; kingdom Metazoa; phylum Chordata; class Mammalia; order Rodentia; family Cricetidae; genus Neotoma; species Neotoma lepida. The sequence goes on along the minus strand of LZPO01036488.1, from coordinate 3,424 downwards.
CCAATGTATTTTAAACTTGCCTTGAATTATGATTTATTTATTTTTTGAAACTGTAAAATTTCATGAAACTGAACATGGAACANGGAATTTTAAATAACCTAAATCTGTGTTTCTGGAATATGATCAGTTTTAAAAAAATGGCTCTGGAATAGACTAACTTTTATTCTCTTTAAAATCAGGGATGCTTCAGGAGACCTTGTTGATGTCTGTGGTCCATGCTACCATCAGTGGCCATGTTGATGTCCACTGGCTGTTATGGACAAGGAAGCTTCTGTTGCAGTGGTGTCAATGACTCCAGATTCATAATTGAAAATGAGAGATATTATCTCCCACACACTAAATGAAAGAAAGAAAAAGAAATGGTCTAGACAGGAAGCCATTGAAGAAAGTCTTTGAAGACTGTGATAAAGATGCTGAAGTCTGGCTGGCAGAGCTCATGTCAACATCTCTGAACACAGGGCAAGATGCTGGTCTCCTTATGTTCCTGGGTTATCTAGAAAACACCTTTCCTGAATTTCACTGTTCCCTTTTCCATTTGTTTATAGGTACAAGAGGTCAGACCTAACTAGTCAGGTATCCTGAAGTCAAAACTCTAGTCTAGGACTACTCTAACTCTGAAATGAGACCCCCCAATCCCATTAAATCATATAACTGATTCTCACAACAATCATATGGGAAGGGATGAGTTATATTTATTAGTTAAGCAAAAATGTGGCAAAATGATTAAGAGGAGAGCCCTGGGTGAAAATGTCCAGACCTTACATACCACTCAGCACAGTAGTTTGCACTGGCACCTGTCCTAGTAATAGAATGAGTTGCTCATTAGTCTGAGGTCAGGAGCACNGCAGCCCTTGGTTTTATCTGAATCATTCACTTCATCTCACCCTTAAGCTTAAAAGGATGCTCTCTATGTCTCCACCTGCTAACTGAAGGAATTCAGTTTTATGCTCTTTCCTATCCCTTCCAACTACAACAGTCCACAATTAACTAGGGAAAGTCCTCTTAGCTTTATAAGCGCCTCAATATTTATTATTTTCTTTTCATGACTATTTTACAAACCATGCACAAAAGTTTTGTAATGCTAACATGATGTATATACATTTCAAGAGATCTCCACAGAGTTTTCTTTCCAGATTAAATCTTTTTGTTCGCCGACTTTAAGCTGGAAGGCAGTTTTTATGTGCAAGTTAGACTTTCAGTTCCAGATGATGTTGTTCAAATTTAAAGTTCCATTCTTGAAAAGAAAAACTAAGACTTTGAATGCGAACAGTCCCTTTGGTCTTCATGATTGGAAGTTTTGTGAATCACAGTATCTTCATCTCCCTTTGTCCGGACATAATTCAGCTTCTTTCTCTTCTTAGTATGCTGAGGCTGGCGGTCAAAGGTTCAGTTTTTGTTTGTTTGTTTTCTTTTTTTCATGTTCAGTTTCAGAAAACAAGAAAAACAAAACCCATCATTTAAAGGAAGAAAATGATCATCAAAACTAAGTAGTGGAAGGGTGACAAGGACTGTATATTATACCTTCTGCTCCAAGGCACATCTTCATTTGTCTTTTGCTTATTTCAATTGAATATGATCAATCTAAGTCTGCAGAAGCTTGCTCTGCCTTGCCTGTTCATTGCTCTTCCTTTAGAATTTACCTTGGATGATTAGACATCATCCACCTGGGCAGATAGTTCTAAAATGCCATGATTCCTATCTTCATTCCTATGATCAGTCTTTCGAGAATTCTAAAGTTGGAAAAACTATGGCTCACATATATGGGTCTTTTCCATTTTTTACTTACCTCCTCTTAACCTTCCCTTCCTCAGGCATTAAAGAAAATCTGAACAACACATTATCAATATTGAGAAAAATCATAATTAGTCTTTGCTCAGTTTTCACTTGCAACTCTCCTTCATAATTCAAAAGATATTATCTTTCATAAGGAAAAAACTCCTAGAACTACCAGGATAGACATTCTTCTTCTCTTAATGTTGTTTGCTTATGTTTCTATTACAGCAGTTATGACTATGTTGTCATCCACTTGTGAAATGGTTACAAGAATAGGGTTGACATTGGGGATACATGTACAGAGAAGACAAGGTTGATTTTCTGACGCATCTGATGCACTTGAAGTGAGCAAAGAAAACAACACATATGCACATGTTAAATATGCTTAAAAAAAGTTTCTCTGAATAGGTGAAACTGATTTAGACCATGTAAAGTTAATCTTATGACTTGGAAAATGCAACAATGTCTATAGTGCCCTCATTCAAAGAGTCAAATATTTAATATTCTTACATTAGGTGAGTATATTATATTACATATATTATATAATATATTAATATTAGGTGAAGAATGATTTATTCATAGTTAATTCTGAAAAAAGTTGTAATTCTACATTTTGTATCCTTGCATATGAAAAGTTGAATCGTCAATTACTAGGTGAGGAAACTCATCTGATTTTTCTGGCTCTGTGGGAAAGGACCCACTTACGAAGGTCAGGGGTACAGAAGTCNGGCATAAGTTTTGCACTTCTTCAGAAGGTACCCGGTTTAAAGCCCTGAATAACTAGATAAGTAGGTCAAGGTTTTCCAGGACCACACACTGTGAAAATGCTCTGACCATTTGTTTCTTAGATAGAAATACTAGGGGTTAAAGAAAAGAACATTTCTAGGAATCTAGAAGTTTCTCTTTGAATTTACTTAGCTCATAAGCACTGTGTGAATAAGGCACATAAGTGTACTCAGGACTTGCCAATAGACAAATATCTTCCTTTCAAAATACTCTCTCTTATACACCACTTTCTTTCCCATATAGTAAATCAGCCCAACACTCAACAAACTGGTGTTTCTGTAAACACACAGCCTTCATGTTCAAAGACGNCTATTTCTCTTTTTTGGTCCTGGAGTTCCAATAGAGATTGCAACAACAGGATGGTTTTTCTGACCTCACAGAAAACAATGTAACAAAAGCAAAATCATCAGACTCCTTGTCCAGGAAACCAGCAGATGCTGAGAATAAAGGAGGAAGCGCCACAAGCCAGCCCTGTTCCAGTGCCCCAAGCTGAGCTAATCAATGTGGGGCTTGTATACCCATGCTCCCGTGTCCAGGAAGGGATCGATCAGGCCATGTTAGGAACTGTTCTTCTTCTTAGATTTTTCCCCACAGTTAGACAAAGGAACAAAATCTGATAAGTCACAATGCAATAAGATGATTTATAAACACTCTCAATATTGTTATAGCTTTATGTAAAGTAAAACCGAAATGACACTGATATTTCCCTGTTTTTATTAGTAAAAGAATAATAAAATTTTATGCTTAGCCATTGAATGGGATATAAGAATGTTTCTGAAAATGTCTATGCAATTTGCTCCCAGGAAAATGGAGTTTAGTTTTGATTATTAAAAAATGTTATGTGTTGAATGTTCACGAAATAGTT
>LZPO01036487.1:0-12201 GCA_001675575.1 Neotoma lepida | reverse complement strand
CAAAGATGTCTAAAGTTTGGAAGCTCTCAACCAGATATAAGAAAAACAAACAATGCTTCTCTTTCTGAGTCCAGGTTATCCCACTCTGAATGATTATATCTTTATCCATTTAAAAATATTTTATAATTTCATTTCTCTTAACAGATGAAAAACATTCTAGTTTGNAAATGTGCCACATTTCACTATCCATTTATCAGTTTATGGATATCTAGATTCTTTCCAATTTCTGGCTATTATGAACAGACCAGTAAAGAACACAGATGAGCAAATTTCTTTCTAGTAACATATAGAGTCCTTTGTGTATATATCCACGGGAGGTATAGCTGGATCTTGTTTTACATCTACTTTTAGATTTTTGGGGAATTTTCACACTGATTTCTATTATGGCTGTACCAGTTTGTACCCTCACCAGAAATGAATTAATGTCCCCCTTTCCCACATCCTTGCCAGTACCTTCTGTCATTTGTTTTGTTTATCCTGACAATCAATGTATTAATAACAGATGGAATGAGATTAATCTTCTATTAATAATCTTCTAAATATTATTTCAATATAAACAAAAGCCTCAAAAATACNATCTCCTAAAGTTAGTGTTGTCTTCCAGCCTGCTCTGAGCATCTCAAGTCTGCCATTTAATTAATCGGCCTTCATTGGAGGACTTAAAGGTGGTGAACAGTATCATGGAATATTGAGTAGAAAAAAAAAGGAAAACATCAATTAAATCACAGAGTCCCAGACAGAGGTAATTAGTCAATACTAATTTATTTAAAATTATAACAAGTGATGCAAAGAAAATTGTTAAAGATATTAATAAGAAAAATCCTTAATGTTACAAGTGAGCAACATATACATATATAAGTTAATTTATTTGAAAAAAATTAATAGTAAATCTCTCCTGATTTTTTGAAATACTAATTCATTATTTCTCCAGCTTGGAAGTTGTAACTTTTCCAATTATATCATCATTGTATTACCTTAAGTTAGTGCTATACAAGCTGTTGGAATTCGGTGATTGTTGATTTACATTCTTTACCACCACAGCAGATTCCATTAACCTCTTACAACTGATCTTTGACAAATATCATTACTTAAATATGCAATCAGAGGTGATGGAGGGCAGCCCATTACTGGATTGCTGGTCCTATGAACAATTGCAGTAAGGCCAATCCCCCCATCATATCCCTGCAGTTCAGTCATTGTTGCTGAGACAATTAGGCTAATTAGAGTATTTTTCTGCTTGCAGAAGTCAGGAGTTGACTGAAACTGCTTCAGCTCAGGATGCTTCTCTGTGAAGCAGTTCTAATGAAGATAGTTGAACATTTTGGGTATTTTGAATTAAAGCTAGAACTTTTGTGTTGTGGCTTCCATTTGTCTTCTCTGGCAGCCCTCTCTGCTCTACAATGCTCTCTGATCACTCTTTATTTTGACCTAAGCATCTCCCAACTGAATACAAGTGAGGCTAATGTCAGCGTGTCTCCCTCTGTCCCCGATATGGAGAGAGGTTCACTAGAGGATGATGACTCAGTTTTTATGAGTTTTCTTTCTCTTACGTTCAAATANGCCCAAACTGCAGCCCAAGGCCAGCACCTGGCTGCCTGCTACCCACAAGTGCCAAGAATGCACCTGAGCACACAATCATAAACTTACTTAAAATATTAAGAGAGTTTTTAGGCCCTTTTGTTTTGTAAGTCAGTTGTGTGATTCTCCAGTATAAACCTTGAGGATGATAAGACAATGTCCCAATGTCAAAAGTTTTGACACACTTGGCAGGTCATCAGATTTACTAGTATGATACATGAGCAAAATTAGCTGCATTTATTTTAAGGGATATCTCTTTCTTGGTAAAAAAGAAAAAAACCCAAAAAGATAAAAACAACAACAAAAACAAAACACTCAACTTTTGTTTCTATGGCTTGAATTGGCTGATCTTCCCTCTCAGGAGCCCTGAGTTTGAGAATTACCAAAAATGCCCCCCCCACTCCAAATAGTTCTGGTTTCCACAGAGTTTATCTTTCATGGTATAAGTTGCCTATTTTCAGCAGGTTAGCTACAATGAAATGAAAATTTAAAGATTCATTTTATTGTGTGTGTCACNGGGAAAGTGTGCATGTGTGAAAGTGCNTGTGGAGACCAAAAGAGGTGTCAGATTCCCTAGATCTGGAGCTAGAGACAGCTGTGAACCACCAGACANGGGTGCTAGAAACCGAACTCTGGTCCTNTCCAGAGCATCACTGGATGTAAATGCCGTCATCTTTCAGTACCATGTGTAAAATTCAAGTATTAATTTTAAGTAGCCTGAAACACTATAGTGACTGATAATCATCTCCCTTCTCTTTCATTACAATGATTGTAATTTCTACAATTCATTCATTTGATTTGAGAGAATCCGAAAATGAAGTTAGTCCCAATAGTAATAAAAGATGGCAAACGAGAAGAATCTACTGAACTAAGCATTGCAAAAAGGACTTAAAAGCAATATGTCTAAGTACTATTTATGCACCGTTCTAACAACATTACAAACTAGGTGATTGTGATATTTTCAGTATTAGAAGTTGTATAGAAATCTGTGTGTTACCTTTGACTTAGTTAGAAACAAACATCAACCATTTGTATAGATTTAGAAAGGATTTAGAAAATTTCTTCAAATCTCAGAGTTAACAAGAACTAGAAGCATACCTATGCTCTGTGCTGATGATTCAAAGCTGTGACTCCCACAGAGAATATCTAACAATAAACATTTGTTATTCTGGATGAAGAATTCTCTTTTCAGTGTGTTTCAAAGATTGAAGAAATGGAAATGGATTGGGGAGCATTGTGCCCNTGAGGGGTAAATATGTTAAAAATACATGTGGGAAGCTCTCATGTCTGGAGGTTTTTGGACATCTAGGTGAAACTAGCACCCATTTATGATACACTAACTTTTAAATAGGTATTGAAATTGTTCAATTATCCTATAGTTATCAGTGAATTGTTTTTTTAAAATTTATGAGTAGTAATGTTATTTACATGTATGAGATATCTAGAGCAATGATTCATATTTGAATTTATTCCAATATGTAGATTTTGTGTGGTAATGGAACAATGTTCTTTTCCAAACCATACTAAGCTTATATTTCATTTTGAAATCTAGTTTTATAAAGACCTTAATGATAAAACTCAGTTGATTGAGGAGAGAAATCAGAACAGCAATATGCAGAATGAGAAAAAGTGTTTAAGTAGCCCATTCCATCTCTGAACAGAANCAAAATTCTGATTCCATTTTAAANATTATATGCAGGGTTGTATGATTTGTCTGGTTTAAATGTGGTAGTAGCATATCAAAAGCATAAATATGAAATTGTTAGTCAAATTATAAGTAATTTAAGTTAAAATGGTGAATTTAACCTTGTAAAATAATTCAAATTGGTAACTGAATCCCAATTTGCAATTAATGCTTTGTCAGGCCATATAAAGAGAGGAAAGAAAAGATTACAGATGCAGACATTGTATTCATGATGCAGATGGCCTTTTTGGTAGAAATCTGTTGCATCACCGTATTTTCTTACTCAAAACCATGAGAAAAAAATGCAACATACTTCAACTGTAAAGATGAATTATCTAATGTATTTAGGGTTGATGTGTATTTAAATTGGTTTTGCCTCCTCACCTGCTCATAACTACTCTATACTCTAAGCAGCTAATTTTCAGATTGCAGAGTTCTTACCACAGTTTATAAGATAAATAACCAAGGCAAAACACATACAGAGTGCACTGTGCATTACCAACCTACATGCATTTGTCAAATAATAATGGAAAACAATTAGTGAATGTTTTTGGTCACTATACTATGATGGCTCAACATAAACAAGAAGAGTAAACAAGGAGAAAATAGGGCCAGTGAATTGGTTAAATTGGCTGAGCTGGTAAAGGTGGTTGGATCTGAGTTTAATCCTGGGGACCTACCTGATGGAAAGTGATAAATAATACCCAAGAGTTGTTCTCTCTGATCTACACACACACACACACACACACACACACACACACTCACATACATACACACACACATACACACACACTCACATACATACACATACATGCGCACACACATACACATACATACACACGCACATACACACGCACACACACACACACACATATACACACACATATACACACACATATACACACATACACACACATATACACACACATACACACACATACATATACACACACATACACATTTTTGGCACCCCTCCCCCACCACACATTTCACATAAATAAATAAAAATGCAATAAATTTTTTAATAGGAGCAGAGTAATAGAGGCATAGATTTTGGTTGTATTATGCATACTTCCTCAGAGGAACAGAACCAGAATAGTATCTACTTATATCANTACATCTACTAACCATCATATCTGCAAACACTGAAATTTATTAAGAGAATAGGTTCAAATGAATACGGAAACTCTCTAATCNCCAGATATGGCTTCTGGTATTGCAGACCCAGAAAAGACAGTGGTCTCACCAAATTGANAGCTGAGTACTTGGCAANAGCCATTNAGTTNTAAAATNCAAAGATCTCCTGAGATGCAGGAGTTGTGATGTGTGCCTGCAGAANGAGAAGGGAATTCATCCTTCTCCTTTCTCTTCCAGCCATGGGATACTGTATTATTCCCTTCCACAATAATAAGGGTGGGCTTTCCTTGCTTAGTCTCAGATTCAAGNNATAACCACTTTTAGAANGCCCCTCAGAAATTATGTTTTACCAGTTTTGTGGATGANTATTATCCCCAGNAANCTGCTGCCAACACTAATCACACATTTTAGATCTCCATGGAGANAATAAATAAATCTACTAANGTTTTAAGGTACTGTACACCTTTAATCTTAGCATGGTGTAAAGCAGAAGGATTAAAGTCTAATGCTGGGTTGAGCTACATNGTAAGGCACTGCCCCAGAAAATAATAAATANATAGATAAATTATTTTATTCAGTTTAATTTAACTTTCTCTTATAAAAACTTGAAAGCACATGTCCTTGGTCTTCACTATGCCTATANTTCATTGATCAGCAGATGTAAGTCACGCTAAGAAGCCTATTANTGAAAATTGTTTAATTGGCATCACACAATATTGTACAATATGATGGCACTATGAACTCTTCAAATTATTGAGATGGCTAAAATTTAGGAAGCACAGAGCAAAACCTTTGTGGTATAAATTGGACGAAGAATGAAAGCACTTGGGGAAACTATTGAAGTAAGTTGTAGTCACAGAGTAATAAAAGAGAAAAGAAACAACAAAGAATTAGAATTCCTNGAGTCAACGTCTNGNTATTTTTATTTTTCTGAAATTACATATATGTTCCTAAATTGCTGACAGCAGTGATAGCTGATATTTTTCTACATTATGGAGAGACAGTGAAATGGATATCCTAGCAGCTGTCCTATCTACACTTAATGCATACATATTGTCTGGACTTTGGACATCATCCAAAGAAAAAACAAATCATATGTCAAAAATGAGTTTCAGNCTGTTGTAGATATTATCATGTGACCCCTTCCATCACTATATAAGACTTNTTCCCCTATAGGAGTAATTTAAGCAAAACCCAGTATAAGATCAATTTTTTTTTTTTTGAAAACGGACCAATTGTGTTATGATCCTCCAAGCTACACTCCAGCTGGGACAGCCCAGCCCTTCAGCATACTGCTCCTCCAACATCCACCTCAATAAGGTCTGTATTCATTGCCCCCTGTGCTGTTTGACTATCTATAAAACAGGACTCAGTATGAAATTAGAAGTATATCTAACATCTCTATTATAAATAAATAAAGTTTAATGCTTCAGTACCAAAACTCCTTTGACCTTTGGAGACCAAGAATTTATAACACAAAAAATTGTTGTACTGCCTGCACAAAGGGCAACGTTGTAAACAATTAATGACACCTATGTATTTTAAGAACATTTTAACATTTCATTTGATAATGGTGTTTGATATCGGAAATGTGTTCCCTTAGCTCATGGGCTTCTCTTTCTGAATCCTTATCTGTCTCAACTTTTTTTTTATTTTACTTCCAAACATCCAGAATTCTAACAGTACTGCATAACTACACAGTTCACCTTTGTTTCCTGTCTCTTCCAGTCCTTCTAGTCTAATATTTTGTTAAGATTCTGCTTGTGTAAATTCATTCCAGGGTCCTAACCCTTTTCATAATATCAACTCATTTCATAATATCAGCAAATGCAGTTAATCATCCAAAAACATTAATTGAATGATAATTAAATGTGGTTAATTCTTAANCCTCAAAACACCAGCTGAATCAAAAACAGTTTTGGTAATGTAAGGAAAGCACCATATAGAAACAGTCTCATGACTAAAAGTATATTGTATGTGTAGATTAGAGGTCATGTTGATTGTCTTCTTTCTTCCCTCTCCATGACATTGTTTGAGAAAGGGGTCTCTTCTTGATCCTGGAGCTCACCCTTTGACTAGGATGGTTGAACAGTACACTCCAGGGCTGCTTCCGTTTCTGCTTCCCCAACGGTATCACAGGCACAGCGTTGGAACCAAACTCATACCCAGATACTTGTGTGGCAAGTCTTTTATCAACTGAGTTATCTTCCCATCTCCTGAGAATGAATTTGTAAACATCCTCTAGAGGACCAGCAAGTTTGCCAAACTCACTGTACTGGAGTGGTTATCAACCTGGGGATCATGAACCCCTTGGGGGACAGAATGACCCTTTCTCAAGGGTTGCCCAAGACCACAGAAAAGCACAGATATTTACACTATGATTCATAACAGTATCAAAATTACAGTTATGAAAAAACATAGAAAATGCTTTTATAGTTGGGAATCACCACAGCATGAGGAACTGTATTAAAAGGTCACAGCATTAGGAAGGTTGAGAAACACTGCTCTATGCATCTCTATCTATCTATCTATCTATCTATCTATCTATCTATCTATCTATCTATCTATCTCTATATCTATATCTATCTATCTATCTATCTATCTATCTATCTATCTATCTATCTATACCAATATCCTGCAACGAGTGGGACTCACTCTTATCCAGTGTTTTTTAAGTTTTTTCCATGATTAATTACAGTGAAAATTTTAAACTTTACCTATGTAACACACCTAGACATTTTAATACCATAGAGATCCTGCATACCTGTTTATGTGCTTTTGCTTATTAGTGCTTTGTATATCAATCAAATAAGATTATTTGTGCCCAAAAGAAAATAAAATACCTGTCTGATCATGATAACTCCTTCACTCTGAATTCCTGCTGTGATGAACCAATATTAAAATATAATGAAAAGTGTCTCATTCAAATAAAGCTCAACCTAACAAAAGTCTTACAGCTTGTAAAAATGGAATGCAAAAATGTTAGCAACTACTTGGGTTTGAAGAGACCTCATGGTTGTAAAATTTTCCAGGTCATGGGACCACCTTTGTTAAAATAGAAAATTGACAATGTCATAGAAACTCAGTATAAAGCCTTAGCTTGTATATACATGATTGGTTTTATTTCCAAATATTTCTCTAGTGTATAATGATTATAAATAAAGAAGAATCTCAATGTATGTTTTGGCATATTAATCAATATTCCTTATAACAACGAGAATGTAGTATTTATTACAAGTTAAGTCATCTTAGTCTAAACTAAGTTAAGTCATCTCCAGTCTAAACTGGAGGTTCCATCTACTCTCTCCCCTCTGATATTGGGGAACCCTGAAGAAGAAGGAGAGGAAAGATTGTAGAAGTCAGTAGGGATGGAGGATCTCAGAAAAAATATCGTCACTGAATCAACTAAGCAGGGCTCCCATNGGCTCCCAGAGGCTGAAGCAGCAAGCATGGGGCCTGCACGGGTTTGGTAGGTTCTCTGCATGCATGCTATGGCTGTTAGCTTGAGGCTTTCTGTGAGACTCCTAACAGTGATAGCAACTGTTCTCTGACTCTTTAGCCTGCTCTTGAGACTCTTCATCCTATTGNGTCCCCTTGTCCAGCCTCGATATGAACGTTTTTGCCTTCTTTTATTGGATCTTGTTTTGTTCTACTTGCCTGTCAACTTTTGAAGGCTTATTCTTTTCTGAAGAGGAAACTGAGGGAGAGTGGGTCTGAAGTGAGGAAGGTAGTGAGAGCTGGGAGAGATGGAGGTGGGGAACACTATGGTCAGGATGTATTTATTATATGAGAGAAGAATCTATTTTCAATTAAACATTAAATAATCTGTGGCTAGGAAATTGTATTAGTTGCTACTAGAGAACTTAATTTATAATATCAAAATCTGGCTGAGAGTAATTTCCAAGGGCTTAATCTGAGAAATACTTCTACATATTGCTGGAGTAGGACATCATGAAGAGTATTTTCCTAACCTTAGAGAATCATTGAGTGAGAGCTAGGAAAGGTGACTAATTCCTGCCAATAAGGCANAATTGAGGAAATTATTGTAAACAAGANAAAGGATATTANTTACCTATGGTGAAAAATGCTTTTCAGTTAAAAAAGTTTGGAGAATTTTTGACATTCATCTAACTCATTTNNTTTCTATGAATTTAGTTTGCTAATAGCAATATATNCATATTAATAAAAATNATTGANCAGGTGAATGACAGNTATTACCTATTAAGGAAGAAGTTAAGATATTAGTTCAAAGCCTGCTCAGAAATTACAATTAAGGAAGTAAAAGTGTTTTGGTGTGTGATTGAAAGGTGAATTCTTCCTCAAGCAGAAGCCAAAATCCTGTATCATTACTAACAAGAAGGAAATGGAACAGATATAATAACTCTTCCTGTTTTTGACTCCCAGAAAAAAAAAACCTGTGAGCATTAATGTTTATGGAAAAGTATATTAATTGACCTCTTTCACATTGAGAACTGGATAGCAAGAATCAAATGCATCACCTAGNTTGTCAGAGATATCCTGAAGTTCTTTTACATTGTCTTTATTCTGGCAATTACCTGATATATATTTTTAGTTCAAGGCATAATTCTCTTCATCTATTATAAAATTTAAAATGTTAAATGGACAGAGTTCAAAATATAAATGAGCTACTACAGAAATATAAAATTGAGTATTAAAAGAACCTAGTGTTTCAGCCGAAAGACTCAACTAAGTAGGGCTACAAGAGCACACAGAGACTGAAGTGGCAATCACAGAGCCTGCGTGGATTTACGCTAGGTCCTCTGCATATATGTTATGGTTGTTAGCTTGGTGTTCTTGTGGGACTCCTATAAGTGGGAATGGGGGATTGTCTCTGACTCTTTTGCCTGCTCTTGGAACCCTTTTTCTCATACTGAATTGCCTTGCCCAGCCCTCGTATGAGGGTGTGTGCCTAGTATTATTGTAATTTTATAAGAAACTCTCTTCAGTTGATATCCTTTGGGGACCCACTCTTTTGTGAAGTAAAACAGAGAAGGAGTGAATCTGGGGGAAATGGGAGGTAGGGAGGCTGGGAGGAGTGAAGGAAATGCAGTTGGGATATAAGTTATGAGAGAAGAAATTAAAAAAAAATGATTAGATGAAAAAACAAACAAAATCCAAAAACCTAGTGTTCAATCTACCTAAATATTATTTTAGCTTTAAATTTTATTTTAGAAAATAAGAATGTAATAAATGTATGAAGTAGAGAGCAGAGATGTAATACCTTCTTTAGAAGGAGCAAAAGATATTTTTGAGACTGGGACTTGTCTTGTTGTGCTGATCGGCCTGGGACCCCTTGTNTAAACTAGGCTGGCCTCAAACTTGTATGAATCTCCTGCCTCTGTTATCTTTGTGCTAGGATAATGGGAATATGTCACACTACCCAACAGATGCTTTTTTAAAAAGCTATACATTATCTGAAATTTTATAACCTAAAGCAAAACTTCAGATATAACATTTATAATTGTTATCAAGACTTACTTTCATTCAAAAGACTCTTACTAACATGTTTCAAGAGGATTGCAAGATAGCTCAGTTGATTAAAGACTTGCCACACGGGCGTCTGGGTCTGAATTTGATTTCCAACACCCACTTCACACCCTGGATGTGGGGACCTGTGCTTGTGTTGCCATTGGGAAAACAAAGACAGAGCAGCCCTGGACCTCACTGTCCAACTATCCTAGACAAATTGATCAGTTTCAAGCTCAGGAGAGACCCTGTGTCAAACAAAATCATGAATAGGGAATGAAGAAGATATTCAACATGACCTCTAACCTTCATACCCAAACATACTTTTAGTCATGGACTGTTTCCATATGGCACTGTTTGAAACTCTTTGCTTTTTACATTATCAGAANTATTTCTGATTCACTTGNAATTTTTTTGAGGCTTAAGAATGATGTACACCTAGTTGTCATTTAACAAATAAANTTTATTTTTTTATGCTTACTTGCTTTTATCAAGGTTACAAAATTGATCATTCATTACTAGGAGTTAGGACCCTGGAATGAAATTACACAGGCAGATTATTAGGACATATTATGACAGAGAAACCAGAAGAGGCAAGAAACAATGTTGAACCATGTAACTAGGGAGAACTGTGAGAGTTAGAGATGTTTGGAAGAAAATGTCAAAAATAGTCATTTAAATATTGTGTTAAATATAGATTGAACTTATAGAAATTCTATTTCACTTGTACTGAAGCTGTCTCTTATACACATCTAGATGTGTATAAGAGACAGGTAATCTGATGTGCATCCAAACTGAGAGAAAAATTATGTTTTCAGTATAAGCGTTATCATATAATTTCTTATTGTACCTTTGGATAATCATTAAGTGAAAAATTAAAACTGACAATAGTAAAAGAAAACTATTGTCTGATGGCTGGATCATCTCATGCATGTATAATAAACAATATGTTACAAACAAGTTTCAGAATAAAACGCCCACTATAAATAACTTCACCCTTTCTAAGCATTATTTAAGTAGTTCTAGCAGAAACTGGCAAGCATCAATGGATGGACTTTTTGAAACTATTTATTGTCTCTTTTGCTGCTCTGCCTTCAGGCTGATATGAGTGTTCATCAGAGGGTCGGAATACTTATCCCTTCACTGTGAACAGAAGTGCTAATCTCTTCACTTTACTTCAAGTAAAGACCATGATTTACATATTTATGGGTATGTCAGTAATGGTATTGTTTGGGGTATGACCTGGGATCATGAAAAATGAAGGTGGAACTATTCTCACTCTAAAGAGGAAAGACGTGAGGGTGGATGTGATGTTTTCTTTCATTACAAACTNAAGTCTGTTTCAGTGAATTCTTTTTCCCTATATGTTTGTTCTACAAAACTTCACAAATTCAGACTTTTGTTCCATTAGAGATGCCAAAATTTCAATTTGACCTCAAGTATACTTAGTTTTTAACTAAGAAAAAAAAAGAAGCAGTTTTGCCTAGTACATTGCTAATCACAATGTCTGAAAATTAATAGTAATTCAGACAGAAAATGTGTAAGTAGACAGGTAAGACAGATGACAGGTATTTTAGATACACAAGTGATACATGAATCAATCAAGGGGTCAGATGTTTTGGTAATAAAAACAAACAAGCAAAAAACAGTCTATGTGGTGGGAAATCTGTATTAAAAAATTTATATGTGTTTGCATATGTGTGTAAATGTGTATGTACTTGTGTGTGAGCATGTCTGATGGTGCTCTATACATGCATGCAAATGTGTAGGCCAGAGATAGATGTCAGATGTCTTCTGTGAGCATTCTTCACCATAGTTTTTAATTTAAAATATTTTAATTAAATTNATTCCCTGACAGATTCATACATGTATTAGTCCTCCTACCTCTGTCAAATTTCCATCTCTCCTAAAAAATTCCCTTTCCAAAGTTAATGTCGATAAGTTTGGGGAGACATAGTCTCTCATTGAACCTGGAGTTCACTGATTCCATGGAGGTGGCTGCCAGTGAGCTCCAGGGATGCACATGTGTCCACCACCAACCTCTGGACATTGACTTCNAGGTGCTCACTGACATGCCCAACTTTCACATGGCTTCTGGNGATCGAANCTCTGGTCCTCATACATTCTTGACAAGCAATTTACTGGCAGATCATNTCCCTACCCTTGTGTTCTGGAAATTTAGTTTAAATGTTGAAATGTCCTAGCTATATTTGTCTGTAAAGATGGTAATATATTTTTACAGTTTAAAGATAATTTCACCTTATATTTCTAGCACACTTGCTCTCTAGCCCAAGACTTCTAGTTTTTTTTCTTTT
>LZPO01036482.1:0-11703 GCA_001675575.1 Neotoma lepida | reverse complement strand
CAAAGAAGAATTTCCCTCTCAAGTGACCAAGCTGCTGTAAACCATAGTGGTTTCTCTTGAAAAAAAAAAATATATATATATATACAGAAAAGTGATAATCAAAGCCAAGAGTATTTTGTTTTGTATGGTAACTGCTTATGCTGGAATGCATAGAAGAACTGACTACAAATACNGCATGATAAATACCAATAATTAACTCCTAGTTTTCAAAAATTGATTGGAGTGGGGCAAATAAACTTGGAGAANGAAAGGGCGGGCAACTGCAATCTTGACTATTAGAAATGACCTCCAAATAATATAAGATTTTGTCAACAGTGGGCTTTCCTAAGTGGACTGGAAATGGTACAATGGTAGCAAAGTGACCACACTGAGGTTATGGCTGTTTTCTAAAGCGACAGATGCACTAGAAGGAAACATTGTCACAAGACATCCCTGTCGAGATCATTTGCCTGGCCAAGAAGAAATGAAAATGAGAGACCCTTGCTGAGAAACGATTACTACCAGTGGAGATCTGGGGATAGCAAAGCTTGGGTGTGTGACTGCACAGAGTACAGGCCATGAAGCTGACAGCCAGTGGGCTGGGAGAGAGGAGGGTCTGTGTGATGCCAGCCTGAAGCTGACAGCCAGTGGGCTGGGAGACAGGAGGGTCTGTGTGAGACTAGCCTAGTTTCTTGTGACAGAACTCACACATCCACACATTCTTCTTGCTGGAAAATAGCTTAAGAATAATCTTGCTTCTCACTTCTTCATTCATAGAACTAACACTAGGGAAATTAAATGATTTGTCCAAGGTCATGAGTTAAATATGACAGTACCCAAATTATATCCCACGTGAGTACTCTCCCTGTATCACCCTGCTCGTCTCCAGTTTAAACATAAGCAACTTGGAAAGAGAAACTACCGAAGGAAAAAGTTGGAGCAAGCANACAATCTGGGTTACCTTCCGAGAACTTTCCAGTTCTTCTACTGAAAGAACTAAATCAGTCTCAATCCATTTCCTAGTTCTAAGGTAGGGAGCTCCCAGGACAACACCAGACACTGAAGCACTGTTTGCTAGGTGCTCACAGGAGCCTGAGAGCTAACTGCCATCAGCTAAGGTACTCATTAGAGGGTGGTTATGAGCAGCGAGCTAGTAAACCAATCAGTGCTTCTGCACAAATATTTAAAATAATTCCAAGATAATTTGAACCTCAACAAGGAGCTAGCCAAACATGTTTGCAATCTGAACCCAAGGTTCTAATAAGGTGTTGCCTTTTGGCTGTCCTTCAAGGTGAGGGACATTTTTAGAAAGATTAGCACTTGGCTGCAAACAAAGANGGGCATTTTCAACACACACCTTGGGCCAAGATAATTTTTTTTCCATCCAAAACAAAATGCATCTACCATCCTACCTCAGGTGTAAGTGCAGATTTGGTGTGGCAAATATCTGTGCAAGAACACTGTCCTGTAAACNACACACATATGAAATATAAATGAAATTCTAGAAGCTTATGAAAAATATCCAGTTCGGCGACAGAGCTAGACAGCAGTAGCATGACACACAGAAAGAGCACCATGCAGAGAATCGAGGATGGGTATCAGACCCTTGTGCAAACAAGGCCATCTCCACTTTGGATCTTAGGTCTACGTCTATTTTATGTTCAGCTACTTGGTATGAAAAACCTGTTGACACTAGAGCTAGCCAGCCAGTCAGCCCAAATGCTTTTGAGGTATTTCTATGAACTTGTGATTCAGATACTTCTAATTTTGTCTTAATGAGTTGTCCCCCAAAATGGTGTTAAAATTAGTTTTTCAAGTCCAACATTTTCTACAACCTTAGTCTCTGTAGGTAGCAATAAGGAATGCAAAATATTCTCTGGCTTGGATGGATTTTGGCATAATTATAGGTCTGGTGTTTGAAAAATCGAGGGCAGATGAAGATGGTTGCAGAGACATGAATAACCCAGAATGTTAAAGAGCACAGCACTTATACCTCATTAACTACCAATTACTGAATTCATAATTTAACACAAAAAGGAAAAACACACATGGGCTTTTTAAAAAAAAAAACATCCCTTTATCTAGACTTCAGTTTACACTTGGCCTCTAAAGGCAGGATGAATGCAATAGGTTGAAAAAGGGAGCAGTTATATTGAGCAATAAAAACCCTTTTGATAATATTCAGGGCTATAAAAATGGCTTGGCTGAAACTATTAGCTAAAGACAAATAATACCCACAGGAGAGAAAGACGCAACTTTTGCTAGATTGTAAGGTCTGGGAAAGTTACTGAAAATTTAACACTGAAGAGCCACCTTCAAACTCATGGCTCTTTGTGGCACTCACACCTCAGATCCCCCCCTTTTATATATATATATATATATACACACATATATATATACATATATATACATATATATATATATGTGTGTGTGTGTGTATGTGTGCATGTATATATATGTGTGTGTATATATATGTGTGTGTATGTATATGTATATAGGTCTAGTGTGTGTATGTGTGTATGTATATGTGTGTGTGTATGTGTGTATGTGTGTGTGTATGTGTGTGTGTGTGTGTGCATGTGCGCATGTGCCCTGGTGTCCATGTGTAGACATTTGTAAATATGTGTGCACATGGAGTCATGAGGTTTTCAATGATAATCGTCCTCTATCACTTTTACACATTTATTGAGAGGTCTCTTCACTATTCCCAGAATCCACTCTACGGAAAGTCTTGCTAACCAGCTTGCTCAGGGATTCATTGCAGGCCAGCTGCTACACCACCCACTGTTGATGTGGGTTTCTGGAGATCTGAACTCTGGTCTTTACACTTGTGGGCCCAGTATTTTGGGAGTGAGCCATCTCCCCAGTACTGAACCTCAAGTCTTGACTCTTTCCTGGCAAGACCATGTCCAAGAATTTTGTCATGACATAGACGGCAAAACAGTCAATGGTTGTTTCATTATTAATCTTANCATCATCACAATTTCTACACTGTTACAGCCATTCTACTACCACTTCTATTAGAAATACCGTTTGTACTACTGCCGTCAGGTCTACCACCTCTGCCACCGAGCCCCTCAGTGAGGAAATAGACAGTCTTAAAGGCAGTGCTGTTTGATTTCCAAATTCCATTGATACATGTGTGTTCCTCAATCCCTTGTTNGGCCTGGCTCTCTCCAACGACACTAATTTGCTGATGGTGTGGCCCATGCACCAGAAGCTTCTGCACCATTTGAGAACTTATTTCAAATGTGACTTGTAAAAGTCCAGAAGTTCTGGGGTGCAGTCTCACATAAGAGCCAGATGCACAAATCTAAGCAGCTCTGTTCCATGGAGGAAATGGCCCAGGTGATAGAGAGAGGAGGGAGGGGTGTCGAGCTGAGCTAGCACACTTGAGCTANCTGCCATGCAGGGTTTGTCTTTGGCTCAGGGCTGCCTGCCAAAGCACAGGGCACAAGAAAAGAAGGCAGAGTTTGAAGCAGGAAGGCCAGGGAGAAGAAAAACTCTGGGCCAGGTATTTGGGAGAAAGTGTTTCTTTCTCCTTGGCATGTGGTCAAGGAGGTTGCTGTGAACGGAGGCTCCATCAGCACCATCCAGCTGTGGCTGGTCGGCTGCTTGCTGAATCGTCAAGATTGTAGGACTCTGTTTTCTCTCACTGCGGACATCAGATCAAATCAGCTGCTGTGTACTTAGCATTTACTACCCTGTGAGGTTAATGTATTATAGCCCTAGATCCCATTGAACCATCTCTGGAGGGACTGAGCTCCCCCATGCCTACTGTGTCAAATGTGACAGTTGCTCTTCTGTACTGGCCTGACCTGACATTTAATTTGAGTTGAGGTTTCAAAATATATCATCCAACTTTCCCTTATTTTTTGTACTAATGTATGTCTTCCATAATAAAGTAGATAAGGGAAAATGCAAAGAAAATAAAAATCACCCATATTCTTATCACNCATTCTGATAAATATAATTGTATAAAATATATCATTAAATAAAATTAGGATATAAAATAAGCACAGTTATTCATGAAAAGATACCATAACTTACATTGGTAATCACTCATCATTAGACATCTGTCCTGGCCTAGTAGTTTAGGCACATCAAAGAAAATTTGGAGAAAATTGAGAAACTCAAGTGATCTTGTTTAAGGAAATAGCTCACAACAGTGAAAATTCAGAAGCCACACAGATGTACAATAACCCAGGAACAAAGACTCCAATGTTATCTAGCAGTAATGATATAAATACAAAAGCCTCTCTGGAAGGTGTAATGGCATCACGTTGAACCAAAAAGATCTGGGTAAAAGTAATTATATAGTATATGGATCATTGATGTAAAATTTATTCTTACTTTTTTATTCTTTAAATTATGTGTGGTTTTATGTATAGGTGTGTGCATGTGACTGCAGTGCCCATTAAGTCCAGAAGGTGGCATCAGATACCATAGAGAGGGACTTAGAGATGGTTGTAAGTGGCTGATATTGGTGCTGGAAACAAACCTCCAGGCCTCTGCAGGAGCAGGACACACTTTCAACTGCTGAGACATCTCTCCAGTTTTTGATATAACTTTTTTAAAAATTAAAACAAAAGATGGTGTAGTGGGTGATTACATACATGGGGGAATACTAACCAATTTATGGGAAAGACAACTGCTGCATAGAGGCCAAACTCCATAGGGGAGGCCGAACAGGTTTTAGATGCATTCCTAGTAACCATTTCTCAGCAAAAAAAAATTGAGGCAAGCCAGATAAAATGTCAACACTTGTCAAACCTGGGATGCAGCTCAAAGCATGGCTGAAGGTCTCTAGGACCACCAAAGGCTCCTCTGGGATACTGATAGATTAAAGTAACTTTCAGGACAATACTCTGACCTACCTGTCTTTTTCATTATGTGATGTCTGCCGTTGGTACTTTAGTGTTGGGGAAGCCTATGGCACGCATCAGGAAGCATGGCCATGGTACTCTTTATACCACATTGTTGCAATGAGGAAAACTAGTTAGTTTCTCAAGAATAGTCTGGATGAAGTCATTGTATTAGAAGCTCAACTCTGACACACTGGTTTAGTAATACTGTGAGTACCTTGGGGTACCCAAGGGTGCCCATACACTGCTGGTGCTGTTGGAAGAGGGAGAGACAGAGTTCTCTGGAAGGCACTAGTGTGGCAGAGGTGTGAGCTGCTTGTCTGCTTTCTTCACTGAACCTTACTTTTCCCTTGAACTAGACCCTAACACTGTGGCTATTCAGATTGGGTATTTAGCTGTTTTTTTTTTTCCAATTACATGAAGAGTGTCATTTCAAAAAATACCTGGCAGTGTTCTTCATCAATGACAAAATGCAAGCTTTCAAATGTAAAGCACAAATCTGAAAAGGTCAGACCTGCTACTGTGGATCTGACAGGTGCTCAAGGATTAAAGGCTTTCTGAGATCAGTAGAGATGTAATAATGGAAGGAAATTCAAGTTCTGTATAATGATGTTTGTCTACATCAGGGAGGTCTGCATGACTCAGTGGACCAGTAGTTTTCCAATCAACACATGATACAGTAAAATAAAGCATGGGTAAAAGGTCCACTGACAATTTAAGATGGATTAATTTAAGGGAGCATGAAAGCTCAGTTTCCAGGTTTCAGATCCCACATCTCAAGGACTCCTTAAGTATTGTTGACATTTGGTGGAGTCTTAAAGCAAGAAAGAGACCAGTAACATTCACCTTTTGTTTCCAACTACATACTCATTTGATATTCATCATAAGTGTCAAAAGAAGAGGCAGAAGCAGATATCAGAATCCATTCAGCTTTGATTAGGCCAGACATTAAAGATATTTTCATCATTTCAATGAGTGTCTTGTCATCGACTTCTTTGCTTAGGTAAGTGTAGACATTGTCACACAAATAGCATTCAGGGAAACACGTAAAGAATCTACAATTGCTATTTAAAATGAATTGAATATTCTAAATGTTACTCTTTTTATTTGTAATGTGGTAAATATTAGAAATAATGCTTAAAAAGCTGAGTTTAGTTTTATGATTGAGGCTAAATAAGTTGATAAACATTGACCCAGGGTTTGAGTAGATAGATCCTATTTTATTGTCTATACTTTTCTTTACATATTTAACAGAATAAAAGTGAAAAAGCCTATCAGCATCTGTGTAAGCCTATATCTTGCCTATCTAAAAACAATCAGTAAAGAAAGCCAGTCCAAATCTCCTTATGAATTTGAGAGTAGGAAAACACTACATCAGTACTTTCTGTCTCTTTCGTTACGTGAGTTTGAACAAGAGTACACATTGATTGATGACTCTGTCCTTTAATCTTAAATTTTGTGGGTTGTCCCTCTCATGTATTAGTGTCTTGTTCATTGAACATACATTGCTGAGCATCTCATTTGGGCTATACTTGTTTCTTGGTGGATCTGGGACACAGTGATGGGAATATCATCTGAGTGTGTAGGAGCTGGTGTTCTGGTCTATAGGACCCATTTGGACCCAATCGCTGACTCAGTGAAGTTATATTGGAACACACTCATGCTTGTTTCTTTACTTACTGTTTGTGGATGCTTTGGGGCTACAGAGGCAAAGCTAAACAGTTTCAATACAAACAGTTGGACCCTGCAACTCAGGAGGCTGAGGCAGGAGGATCGAGAACTCAAGGCCAACATAAAGTAGGTATCAAAATATTGTAAAAAAACAAAACAGTCTTGAAGCTCTGATCTCTGTAATGTCAAAAGGTTTTTTACCATCTGTCCATTATAGAAAACAAGCCCAGCTTTTCGCTTCTTGGACTCTGTGGTAATGCTTATCTTTTCCCTATGTATTTTGTCCTATGATTCTATGTATTAAGGAATTATGTCTTGAACTTGTTGTCTGTGAGGGACCTGCCCCCATCTTTACCTGGGTACTCTTGAGGAGTGAGGGATAAGATATTCAGATAGAAGGATAGAGGAGAGAGAAAAACAGAAACACAGGATAGCCTCGGGAGGCCTGGAGCCTTATCCACCAGTCCAGAACTTTATTCAAAAGGGCTTTTTATAGCAATGCCAAAGGGTGAGGAAAAAGACCTCCTCCTTGCTAGATACAGCCAAGTGTAGACCCTTCCAAACACCTGGTACCCAGGCCTGTGGTCCAATCATCCTCTTATGCAGTCCTGCTGGGTAAATGTTTCCTGCTCGGATCTCACTAGGAAAACTCTGTTGGCTCCCACAGTTGTCTTATTTATATTTTCCACTATATATGGCCTTATATTTTATGTTGGTTAACTCTTTTCCTTTTCAGTTCATAATTTGAGGAGCATTAATTGCTTTAGTAATTCATTTGCTGTTTTGCTGTTCACTTATCCACAGGCAAATGTTTACTTGACCATATTATGGGAAGAATCCTCAGTGATTCTGATTTCAGTTGCATTAAATTGTTGGGTTATGTCAGGATGTATGGACATTTCTAAAACACTAATTATTCTTTCCAACAAGCTAGAACATTTTTCTGTTATATCTCATTGTCACCTAAATAATTTGATAATTTTTAGATTATCTTTTAAACTTCTCTTTATGTTTATTTCTTAGTTGTTGTTCATTTTAAAGCTGCTAATGGAATAGGAGGTAGATTTCCCTTTCTCTTTCCTAATTGGTCATAGATGATGCATACACTTTATTCTTATAATTAAATAGCACATTAAATTCCCCAAAGTTTTCCTGACTTCTCTTGCCTGTTGACTCTTTCACACATTCAAACTTTTACTTTAGACAACAGAAGACTCTCTCAGCTTCTCTTTCATGATCTCTTTTCCTAGTCTCCTCTCCTTGGTGTAATATTTGCAAGATTTTGAAGAAAAAACAATCAGCAACTTATATTCCCTTTCTTCTTCCTCATTTTGAAATGCATACAGAATTTTACAGCTCAGAAGGTATTTACTCTTTATTTCAAATAAGTAATCTTCATCATTTGAAGTAGCTAGCTTTCTGTCTTTCATTAAGAGCTCTTATCAGCAATATGGGGACATTTATAGCAATAACAGGAATGTTCTCCTTTAACCTCTGGGTAAGATGAACTGTACTAACAAATTTCACTAGCAGCAAAATGTCTGTTTTTCAAGGACAGATGCTTGGTCACAACTTGTTAGCCTTCCTGATGTTACCCGGATTGCAGTGACCTGTATTTCACCTGGACACTTCAACCCTTAAGATGGATTTATCTTTGTTAGGCACATCGCATAGTGTAAATGAAAATAAATCAGAAGGGCCACATATTTTTCCTCTCTGTGTATATGGTGTATGCATATGTACACGTTTGTGTACGTGCATGTATGTATGTGAGGGTGCATATGGGGAGACCAGAGGCCCACTTCTAGGGTCCTCCTCAATCACTTTTCCACCTTATTGTTTTTGAGATAGGATCTCTCACTGAATGCAGAGCTTGCCAGTTTGGCTAGACTGGCCAATAAGCTCCAGTGGTCTTCCTGTCTCTGCCTCCCCAGGGATCAGATTACAGGTTTGTACTGCAGAGCCAATTCACATTCATGTGGATGCTGGGGATCCGAACTAAGGTCTTCAAGCTGGAAAGGCAAATGTTTTATCAACTGAGCCATTTTCCCAGACTCCCACATCTTTTCCTGTCCCTAGAACAGTTTACACTGTTAAGATCACAAACCTCAACAACCATAAGACACAAAGGAGATCGATTTAAGATTATTAGGAGGAAGAAGACCATGGATTATTTCATTAAATTGTACAGACTCATGATCATGCAGGTAAAAACATGGTCACATCTAGGTTTTAATTGCTTAGTAAATAGAGGCAACAGTGAGGTGCACCTGAGTCTCCAAACGCAATGTGCAGATAAAGGAACAGTACTCTCTTGCAGGCATTGAGCTAATGGTGTTAACATTCCTAGGTCTGTTGGACTAGCCACTGGACTGGGACCAACTACAGAGCTTAATCCACGATATTAACACATCCAAAGAAAGAAAAGGTCAGCCCCTGGAGCATGGCCACTCCAGATAAACTGAGCTCAAAGAAAACAAACTTTGGCAGCGAGCATCAGGCACTGCCCACAGGAAGGAAGCAGAGTCCAAGAGCCATAAGCGCCCAGTTATGATAGCCGTGTCCTCTGGTGGAAGCACAAGCCTTCCTATGGCCTTCACCATGACCACAGAAACGTCCTTCAAGACTGACTCTCCCTGGCTCTGTGAACTCTGCTGATTTCCTGATTATGTATTCAACACTCTTAGGATCCAAGGAAAGGCTATGGGAGGCACCTGGATCTGCGGATCTCTATTCTGCTAGGAAACAGCTCCCTTGGTTTTCACGCAAGATTCACTCACGTGAGTAACTTCAAGGCCCACAGATGTAAAGCCAGACACACCAGGTGAAACTGCACATTTTTCTTCATCATTTGAAATGCTGTTTCTTTACTGTGGCATTTTTAGAAGGACAATTTCAAGTACACTCCAAATTGTGCAGGAACCAAATTGCTAATTTCAGTCTTTGGAATGCTAAAAACCAAATGACACTCAGCATGCTCAGTCACCCCCATGGCGGCCTGTCTCCAGTGGTCTGAACCTGCTCCCTGAGTAGCTGATACTCTCTTTAACATGGAGAATTTCGTTATCTAACCACCTTTCCCTCTTGGTGTCTCTTTACCAGAATGATGTACTTCATTTTTTAAAACTATTTCTTTATATAACGGTCTATATTCCTTTTCCTTTCTCTTCCAAGCCTATGTACAGAATGATGGATTCAGATAAAATGCTCATTCCTATTTTTGGTGAAATTTGCTGGTGATGAACAATTGTTCTACCCTTCACCCTCAGAAGAGAACTCATTGATATCAATGCAATAAAAATATTAGATTCATAAGCCAGTTATTTATGTCAGCTAGATTCCACCTTGAAAGTTACATTATTTTACATGATGAAAGATACAACAATCATTAACATAAAAACAGAACCAAGGAGGATAAAAATTAATAAAATAAATATTTTTTCTTTTAAACTTAACTCTATGCTTTGTTGAAGCAATTTTTAATGAATGATGTGTTTGAACCTATAGGGCACAGACGGTCAAATATTAATACTTTTACCTGATAATTATTAAATTTCTCCTTTCTCTTATATGTGAACAAAAACATATCCATCAATTTGCCAATGGCAAGAAAGTGGCATTGAAATAAATTGGTCTTGTTTTTCACTCCGTTACTCAGATCTTAATTTTCAGAAGAGAGTGACATGTGTTTCATGAATGGCTGCGATCGGCTTCTCTTCCTCTGTCAGAATGAATGAAACAATATTGTATCATGCTGTTGTGATCACACCCAATTCTGACACATGCTTAGCATTTGGCTCTGAGTGCCACTACGCCATCAGGTTCACCCTGGGATCCACCTGTGTGCATGTGTCAGCACGTGTGGGAGAATGCAAGTGAGCCTGTCTGTGACCACATTTGTATGTTGATTTCCTGCTGACAGAAAGCCAAGCATATGCTCAAGATGAAGCTTCCCTTTCTTCCTGACACATTTTCTGTGATTAGATGCATTAAAAACCACACAACAGCATTAAAAATTAACAAGGGCATGTGTTTGTAAACATCAACTGTGGTTAGAGCAACTTTTTCTCAACTCAGATGTGTCTTCTAGAGCCATCATTTAGCCAACAAGACACAATTTCATTTACTGTAGTACAGTTCAAATCATTACAAAGATGGAAAAAATACTTCCCCATAAAAAAATGGAAACAGTGAAATAACATGAGGCTTATTTGAGCATTAAACCATTCTCTATAAAAATGTCAGCCTAACTGGATTACTTCCATCAGTGCTGCAAAAATGGAAACAGCAAATGAGATTTTGATGGTGGTAGCTGAAATTTTTTTTCTGGTATTTTATTCTTGTGGTTTATGAGGTTACTAAAACCCTTGGTATAATTATGGTTTGACACTCTCTATCATTTTATATTTATAGTCTTCTAAAGGAAGTGGTGCAAAATGCATTCTTTAAAACATCATTGAACATGTTTTAAGTGCCCCAAATGTCACAGTGAGAGGAGTATGATGACTCAAAACAGGAATGAGCCTCAAGTTACAGGTTTAAGATCCAAGAAAGACAGAGGTAAAAGCCCAGCTCTTGGTTAAATTAGACCAGGTGGGCTACACTCTAGGAATCCAGATCAGATGAAGTGAACAGTATTTGGGTGTTGTTTTTATTTGTTTTTAAAGCAAGCATAATACAGAAATAAAATCTTATAACACTTGCAACAAAAAAAAAATGATTCAAGCCTTGATGATTCTGATTCCTCGGATTCAGCATAGCACAGCAGGTGCAAACAGGGGCTCTGGATTCACACAGACCTGATTCAAGGGCTGACATTGCCCCAGCTCGGTGGGAGCTGTAGTGTCCTGAGCTGCTAGTGAAACTTTCCCTCTTCTTTCTCATCTACACTGTGACAACAGGAGTAAGTAGTGTGCTTCATGGAGCCACCATGAGACATTAGTGAAGCAGTACCCAAAGTACTTAGTCCACAAAGCCTGCTAAAACCATCAGCATCCTAGAAGGCTGTGATTATTGTCAAGTGTAAGATTCTATATGCACAGTCACAGGGGCAGCTGAGAAGAAGTGATGGCCATGCAGTGTCACCTAGACAAAGCACCTGAACTTTTAAAAGCTCAAAGTCGCATGCTCCTCCATCCATTGGCTTTTGTCAGTGAGTAGAAATGTGTGGACATTTTTGTGTTTGGGT
>LZPO01036481.1:0-10242 GCA_001675575.1 Neotoma lepida | reverse complement strand
AAAATAAGACAAAATCACATGGAGTGAAAGAGAATAATAAGGCAAAGCACCGTGAGAATACAGAAGGTAGGCTAATATTTCCTGGAAAAATCCAAGTATAAAGTTCATCACAACAACAACAAAAACAACACACACACACACACACACACACACACACACACACACACACAACCAGCACAGCCTGTTTTCTCCACTGTGCTCTTTCTTCACTCATGACTTCTTCATTCATGTTGCAATATACGTTGCCTTGGTCCTTCTCATGTGTGCATGATGAATCTTTTCTGACTAATGATGCCACTGACGGTATATGCTTCTTCAAGTAACTAATTTTTAAATTTTTGTTACTACTTTACATAAGGTACCAGTCATTCATTCTAGCACAGTTATAGGAATGTTGACAAACAACTACCACAGGATAGTCACTATCTAAATGGGGATTGAGAAGGCTCCATCACCTGCAGATCATTGCTGTCAACTTCCACCCTACCTCTAGCCTCTGAAAACCACTCAGCTGCTTGAAGCCCTTGCAGTTTTGCTTCCAAGGATGCACCATGGATATTCATGTTTTGACAGTGGAAGGACATTGCATTTTTCTCCTTTGGATTATTATGGATAAAGCTGTTTATCCATGNTACTTTTCTCCTTCTATATATACTCTCTGCCTGCCAGCCCTGCCTATCCTTTCTCCTGCCTTGCTATTGGCCAGTTCTTTATTAGNTCATCAGGTGTTTTAGACAGGCAAAGTAACACAGCTTTACAGAGTTAANCAAATGCAATATAAACAAAAGTAACACACCTTAAAATATTCTACTACAATGGAGTATAGTTCATCTCCCTTTAAAAAAATAAATGGATTGGAGCCAGTAAGACAGNTCAGGGGAAAAGTGCTGGCCACTTAAGCCTGATGACCTGTGTTTGACCTTTGCATTACCACTATGGAAGGAGATAATTAACTCCTGCCTCCATATGAGTTCTGTGATACACATGCCTACACACACACACACACACACACACACACACACCGATGAGTCATGCATTCTATTAAAATTGGATTGATTGTTTCAGTAACACGGCTTGAGGCCACAAAAGCACCCATCCATGCTTTCCTAGTCCAGAGTTCCAGGTTTCAGTCAATCAATCCCTTCTCATAGATACATTTGCAGATGGCACAAGATCTGAATCAAAGTTCCTTTTTCTGCCCATGGATATCCAACTGCCCTAGCATCTTCTGAAGATATCTGCACACATGTGCTCACAAGGGCATTATTCATAACAAAATATGGAAATGGTCCAAGATGACTAGCGAAAGTATGCTATGTGTGAAAACATAGACAAATGGATATTATGCCACCCTAAAATAGAAGGAAATCTCGTCAATCAGAAATATATGGGTGAACGTAGATGGCATTACACAGAAGGGCAAATACTAGGATTTCACTTCTGTGAGGATCAAAATCCTCCAAATTCACAGAAGCTGAGAGCATGATTGATGTGGTGCCTCAGGGCTGTGGGAGAAGACAAGGAAACCCGCTTTCCGGCTAGTACAATGTTTCAGACTTAAGAGAGTAAGTTCTTGNTATATGCTGATCAACACAGTACCAATAACAACATGGTACTGAAGTGCTGTCTGCGTTAAGATATGTAAGGAGAATAGATTTCATATGAAATGCTTTTCTCCCCCCACAAAACAATAACAATTTTTAAACACACAAAGAACACAGCAGATTTGGGAGATGATGAATATATTTAGTGCTTTGTTGGTGAAAAGAGTAAATGTGTACATCTGTTGGAATATTAAAATGCATCTACTAAGTATGACTGGATTCAGTAGATCAATTTTACACTATAAAATTACAATAAATGAATGCATTTTAATTTGCAGTATACTGTTAGNCTCTAAAAAATTCTCTTTAAAGGATAATATATATTGAGATTCAAGATGGTGGCAGCCGCCAGCACTCACAGTGCCACAGGGTACTCCGAGGAGCCAGAGAGACCCACGGAGGCTGCTGCAAAGGCTGAACCTATAGAGTGCACAACATCTCCAAAACAACAACAACAAAAAAGATGCAGGTCTACTGGGAAGATGCTTTTGGACCTGGAAAAAAAGGATGGCAGAATGGAGAGAAGCAGAAGTAGAGACAGGCAGCAGCAATGACAGGCATGGCAGTGCAGCTACAGCAGACAAAGGAGCATGTCTCTGATGAGTAGGGCTGGTCCTTGGGGGCTGGGAGGCTTAGGATACCACCAGGCCTATCATTTGACCTGAAGGAAGCTGCTGCTGCTCACCCTGATGGGGGAAGGAGAGCATGGGGGCAGTGTGTGCAGAACTGCCTGCGGCCTGCAGCCATGATGATCTTGCCTGGGGTAGGGGGAGGTACTGGCACCAAGGGCAGGATGGTGTCCAGCAGCCTGGAGCTCTTGCAGATCCTGCCCCTGGACACACTGCCCAACCACATGATCATATTGACTCTGAGCAACAAGATATNCAAGATCAAGAATGGTTCAATTTCTGGATTAAGTCTCCTTGAAAGACTTCTATGGTCCCTGCTGCCATTGGAGGCCATGTTAGTGTCCATGGTCCACGGTCTGTGCTGTTACCAGAGGCTGTGCTGATGCCTGTGATCTGTTCTGCCACAGCTGGCTATGTCGATGTCCATGGTCTGTATTACTACTGTAGGCCATGTTGACATCCATGATCCATACTGCTGCTGGCTGCTATGGGCAAGGGAGCTTCTTTTGTGGTGGTATTGATGACTCCTAACTAAGAATGAGAGACATTAAAGGCTTCGAAGATACTCCTCCCCCTAAAAAAAAATTGAAACAGTTCAGACAGGAAGCTATTGAAGAGAGTCTTTAAAAACTGTGATAAAGATGCTGAAGTGTAACTCTTCACAGTTGATGGCTTCTGGAAAGAGGGTGGGGAAGGCCTCAGTTTTCTTTAAGAGACTGGCTAATGGAAGTCTGACCATGCTATAATGAGTATATGGGCAACATACATTGGACTTGGTGTTTTGTTTTTGTTTTTTGTTTTTCTTTTTTGGAAGGGAACAAGGGTGGAAGGTTGGATCTGTGAGGAATGGGATTTCAGTATAATTAATAAAAATATTATGTTGGGGGGAAGATATATTTATATGTTCCCACACATTACAAAAAAAGTAGAAACTGTAAATATACAAAAAACAGAGAACAAAAATTATAATATGCAATTGTAGTTGATTTTGCTGCATGGATTTCTAGCATTTTTCTTAAGACAAAAATAGNTGAATAGATANNNAGACTGAATGGTTCACATTGGGTGACACTGGGTGCTAGTATCTAGAAATGCTCCCAGGCAGGCTAATATTGCAGGTGTAGACCAATCACACTGCATCGCTGGTTCAAGATGTTAATGAAGTGAGTAAAATTACTCAAGATCGCACATATTTAGAACAGCAATAAAAGCCCAGTGGGCGGCCCATCCATTAACCCAGCCACCCACTTCTACCTGTGAGCACTGCCTCACTTGTCAATTTCTTCTCNTTTTCCAGGTTCCGTGTTTTCCACAACCTCATCTTTGTTTCATTTGGTTCTCCATTTAAAGTCTCTTAACTGCCTCTCAGGCTGGACACAACCAAGTAGAGTTGTAAGATNCAATTGAGAAAAATCATATTTNACTGTCAAATATATAACAACAATATTTTACTCTGACCTACAAACTNCCTGAAAATACTGAGGCTAAGAAATTTGTTGGTGATGAGAAACACAAAGTAACTGTTCACTCCACAGTGTTGCTTGCTTCATCTGCCCACCTTGCTCCCAGGTCTATTTTCTATGGCAATATATTAATATATGAAGGAATGAGCACAATGTAGAATGCAGGGTAAAGACTATGAGTAGAAACCACCACAGAGAAGAGTGAGTACTAGCAAGACGAATGGGATCTGATCTATTCAAGTAAGGAACAGCATCGGCAAAACCAAGCTAAAATAGTTGATGATAAGTTTTTGATTGTATTGCTCAATACTAGTCAGAATAGTATTTTTATATAGCTAACTCTGAGTATACTGGATGTTGGAGTATACATCTATTCCTGGTCTCTCACTTTGTCGGAGCCTACTCTCTATCTAAGTGAACAGCAGCACGGCCGTTTAAATATACATGTCCCACTTGACCGCTGGCATCTCAGCAGCAGCATGCAAGCCAGTTAGAAACGCTTTCTGCTCTCCATGACAACAGTATTAGCCCGAGGACCACAGGGCTAAGGTGAATCATTACACAGAAAATCAGAGTTTGACTTTTAGCTCTGGCTTGGTCACATTTCTATTATTTGTGGCACTTAGTTTTGCACATGAATATGCCCACTGGACAGTGAANACTGAGAAGCCCTAGAAAGGAGCCACTTTTAGGCCCTTTTCCAGTAAGACTTAGAGCTACAGCTGAGAGGAGTTTTGAAGACAGACCTAAGGGACCAGCACATTGAACAATGGGAACGGAGCACCAATTCATCATCTTCGGGCCTCAGAACTTCATCAGGTATTCTGCACATAACTCCCACTGGCCATTCGCTTTAATCACCAATTATGAGATGGATCAGTGAAATTTCTAATGAGGAAAAGTCTCCTGAGACTTCCCCCAGTGAAGGTGTTTGTTTCAATGTAACTTATTAAGGAATTTGCATTCCTCTGATGACAGCTACTAACAAGGTTCCACTCACCTTTCCTGTGTGGGCAGACAAGCAGCCCACTTCTTTTCCAGCCTTGACTCATGTTGCTGTAGGCATACAGCAGCCTAATAATGACATGGTGTTAGCAGTTACTACCGGCATTCAAAAGGACACTGCTCCATTCAGAGTACATATCCAATTAGGATTTGCACACATGGTAATTTGGTAGTCTAGGAAAGTATGTATTTCTCTAATCGAGGCACACCTCATTATAATTGTGCTATACCTGCTACGTGTAAGACTCAAAGTTGGGCCACTGTGCTTAGGGACATGAACAGGAAGGCTGAAGGATTCTGCATACAGCATACATACAGTCATGCAATGGTTACATACTGAAGACAATGGAGTGCATAGATCAACAATCTTGGCCATGATGACACTGAGCAATTTATTATTTGAATGCACAGATCAACAATCTTGTCCATGATGACACTGAACAATTTATTATTTGACTCCAAANCTTTCTATCTATGGACCTGCTGTGTGATATGAGTGAGCTCCTGCCACGTGAAGCAGAAAGCAGCCTAACTGATAGAAACCCATCATTTATATTTCTCTTACTTTGGTGGGAAGTAATATCTAGTTTCTTGTCAGGTGCATTGTATAGTTTATGATATGAAAACTTCCCTTCTTTTTGAATGTCTTGAAGAAAAATTGAAAATGAGCATTTAGTTGATATTCTCTTTATATTTTCTAAAAAGATTTACAATCTCGCCACTTCTGTGTTGCCTGACATTTTTTAGTTGACTTTGACTTTATATTTCCATTCTTCCCTTAAGGTAACAAACACAGGAAATCACATAATACCCCAACGTGGAGGAGAAAGAGGCATGGAGACATGCCCTGTGTAAGCACCATCTTAGAATGGGTTCTTGGCATAACTAGCTCCACTTGTCATCCTAGATACCCAACTCAATACTACTACATGGCTTCTTACAGACTTACTCTTACTTCTTTAAACCAGGAACCTATTTTCCACGTCAAGTTGTAATTAAATAGTACAGATCTAACCCTGATTTTAAAATCATGCAGTTAAGGACTTAGTGATAACCAATGACCATGTATGGTCATCTCACATATGCTCACATAGCCTGATGATTAGGGAGGCATTATCTGGTTACATTATCTATAAAGCTTTCAATCAGAATGACTGCAATGTATTTGCCCAAAGGAAGAATGTACTGCTGATGAAATGAAGTGACAATAATTAGCACTATAAAAGAGAATCTCGATGTGGCAAGTTTGAGTGATACATCTCAGGTACCACCCNCATAATGTCATGTCACACTCAGAGACACTGAATGCCATAGTTTCACCAATCCCACCTCTTATTTTGATCTTGTTAGTCATCCAAAAAAGTATCTGTTGGGTAATAATCTTACTGAAAACAATTCATGTGCAAGTAAGAAATGTGAGGAGCGGTCCCCCTGTGGTGAACCAAGTCCTTGTTCTACTTTGACTAACCAGCATTTGCTGTTTAAACAAAGGCATCTAATGAGTTGGTCCCCGGTGACTTGGATCACTAAGACTGATGATTTCTGAATTCATTAACATTTGCATTTCCACGACAATGAGCTTGAAAAGAAAGGCTCTATAACTTGGGAAACATTCTCACATATTTTAATCTAGTTGGGACCTGCCATTTTCAGTAGGCATTGCCTTCCTTACCCAGAGTTCCTCATCTGAACCACAGAGCACAGAGGGCTTTGTATCANTTTGTTTCCTTTCAGTTCAGCACAGAAGGTGCATAGTCATCACCACTCTAGCTCACTGGAGAGAACAGACTTCATCAACGGCAAGTGATCAAGGCAAAGTGTTTGCTCACAGAACATCTGGTTCCCTACTTCTATACTGACACATAGTGTTTAAAGCAATACTCAGATGAGCATGGAGCCATGGCCATGAGTGGCTGGTACACACTGAATGTANCTATTCAAAGAAGGTCAAGAACAGGNGTGGATAAAACAGACATTTTATAAACCATGCTGATGGTTTCATTTGCAACAGCTNTCTGTGAATATAATACATAGAAAGAATCATTTGACTCTGATGCCTTTNCTTCCCTGACACAGCAATACCAGGTTTAGCTGGATACATAAAGGTCTACTTAAAGATCAGAGCTCTCTTCTGTCTAGAAACGAGTTGTGGTCATCTGAACTGGTTATTTGTCCCATGCCTATGAGAAAATTACCTGACAAATGGAGGATGGAAGATGGCTCCGTGGTTTAGAACACCTGCTGTTCATGTAGAAGACCCAGGTTTGGTTCCCACCATTCACATGATGCTCACAACCATCTAAACTCCTGGCTCCAGTTCCAGGGGCTCTGATGCCCTCCTCTGACCTCTGCACACATCAGGCATGCAAGTGGTGCAGTGGTGCATATGTGTACATATAGGCAAAACATTCATACATATAAAATAAATATATAAACATATAGCATTTTTAAAATTAAAAAGAAAATACCNGACAAAAAGAGGTAAGGGTTCATTTTGGCTTACAGCTCCAGGGGATGCTATCCAGAATGACATGGAAGAAAAACAAACAAACAAACAAAAACAGCAGAGTGCAGAGGCTGCTGCTGGTCNTGCTGCGTCCATACTCAGAAAGGAGACAACAACGGATGCCGAGCATTTTCTCCTTTTTATTCAGTTATTCAGTTTGTCAGTTAAAGTGAGTCTCCCCATCTTGCCAATACCCGAACATGGACAAGCCCTCATAGGCATGCCCAGAGATTTGTCTCTAAGGCAGTTCTAGATCCTTACAAGTCGACATGAATACAAACCATTACACCTACAGTCACCTACACTCTGTAGAAACAATGTAAGTATGGAGTCAGATCCAGCAAAAGAAACAGGCAGTCTATCTTCTGTCTGTCCTTCCTTTTCTGGAACACAGGGCTGAGGTTGAGTTACTACTAGTCACTCATGGGAGTGACAACCGAGGTATGCAGCTGACTAGAAACAAACTTCTGCTAGGATTAAGCCAANNACCTTGTGACACTGCTGTCCCCACAGCTTTTCCTTGTAAACTAACTGAGGGCTTGCTTGGTGGGGTTTGGGGGACACTGGGAACTGGAACACTGGGACATTTAGCTCCCAATACACACACCCTTTGAATGGATAATTCCTGTTGGAGGATATTATTCANGGCACACTACATCCATAGGCTTTTGTATACCACTCCCCAGCATACAGCANTTGATTGACAGCGCTTCCTGACATCTAGGTTCCTTCACTGGGTAAGATCTAACAAGAATTGAGTGAACTTCCTTCTTGGTAACATTTCCAATCCAGAGAGGCCCCTGTTCCCACAGNGTGGAAAGGAACTGCTTCTGCCAGGACAGAAGTGGATGAGTATTTTAAAACACCTGATGATGACGGCAGTGACGAGGACCCATCCCCATCAGAGTGGTAACTCGAGCATGAGCAAGTCTGTAATAGACACATGTACCCTTAGAAGACACTGTCAAAATGTTTTTAATGTGCACTTAAAATAGATGGGTTATAAAATAGGGGCTTTTCTGTCTGCTGTTTTTGCTCCTGATTTATTTGCTGCCTCAAGAGTGAGAGTGCAAACTGTTTCCTGAGGGCAGAGCCTTCATCTGCTCCCAACTCAGGAAGCTTGCACCAGCCCCAGGCAGGATTCCTTTCAGGTGAAAAGAACATCAAGGCTGTGATTCTGAAAGAGACACACTCCAGAAAACTGCAGACCTGCATGGCTTTGTGCAGGAGATCCCACGCTGGGGTGGGAAAGAAATGATAATAATCCAGCCCAGTTATATTAGGTCCTGCCTTTACAAGGGATGATTAGCACCTCATTCAAATGCTGCAAAGAAAGACTAAACAGAGTGACGCCTCTGCCTGCCAGCTGTTTGCAAGGCAAATTGTTTCTTCTGTTTGGGTACCAGGGAAGGGAGACATGTTTAAGCGACTCACTTCTCATGGGCTTGCAGCACATCAGAAACTGGGAAATACTCATCTATTTTAAGGCAACTGTCTGGATCTATGTTGAGGAAACTCTCCCCCATTGTATGTGACGAGTGGAGGGATTGTCAAATCTCCACTCACGGTTGTTGACTACCATAAACATACTCAAATGTCACCAGCAACTGTGAGCAATATAATACAATCAAGCTTCTAATAAACATAAAGAAGAAATAGAAAAAAGCTAGAGATAGCTCCAGGTGAAAATCTATATGGAGCAAGAATTCGATGGCAAGGGGGCTCCTGAAGTTGCCCTAGAGNAGAAGGAAAAAGAGGCTGTCCATAACGTCAGCAAGCACCAGAACCGCGGGAGTGGGCAGATGACCTGAGATGTGTGTCGGCTCCTCCCTGGTGCACAGGAAACAGACACACCAGCTCTGTGAGAGCTGAATTCTAGGGAATTCTAACAGAACCAAAGGGCTACCCGGTTGGCTGGAAGTTTGTCTCACAGCTTGGCTGCCATCAGATAACAGGTGCATGGCTATTCCCTTGCCCCTCTCCCCAGGGCTTCTTCTTATAAAATGAAATTTCACGCTCAGTCAAACTTTAGAAGCATATGATTTAAACATATGCCAGTCTCTTTCTCCACGTCAGCAGCTTCGCACTCTCCACCCCCCAGATTCCCCTGGAAACCGCTCTGGTTGAAGCTCTGGTTGCCAAGTGTTGCCTTTCTCTCTTCACCATAAAACCCTTCATGAGACAACAGAGTCGCCCTGAGAAAGCTGAGGTGATGGTGGCTTACAGTGTGGTGTTCTAATGTCTGGGATTACTTTTAGAATTACACCAGCGTTTTCTTTTTGCAAACAGGCATTCCAAAAACATCATCACGGACCCTGACCAAATGAACACAGGCTGCCAAGTCTTCCCAGCCCACTTAAGGAAAAGGAGAGTGTGAGAAAAATGCTACAAATATAGGTATATCTTGAAATGATATAAAATAATTTGCTTGACTTGGGAGCANAGTTTTAGCCACATAGTGTGATAACTCAAATTTTTCTAATATGAAAAGTGNATGAGACATGATAAAAATTCCCCAAATTAGGGTTATAATTAATTTACACTGAATATTTTACTAAAATACAAATAGAAACTGTTGGGGAATACTATTCTCATTATTACACAAAACAGAATATTAGCACNCATTGTGTATTCTTCACACACACACGCACANGCACATGCACACNCATGCATGCACAAACACACACGCACACACATGCCTATGGTCTATTAAATTAAGAACATNTGAACAAGGGGGACAACTTGGGGCCCCTAAAAGTTGAGAGTCCCTTGCCATGGCACAGCTGNTGTCAGACAGGAGAACCAGGAAAGGCCTGTGGAAGACAATGAGGTCAAATCCATCCTTTCAAATGCAGGCACCCCAGTACCCCAGAGAGGTGATAGCTGCCTAGCTGAGCTCTGGATGTGACTGGTGAATGGTCTCACAGTCTGCCACACATCTGTCCACGACTTCCCAAATTCTCCCTAATTCTTCACCCTGTCCACGTTTCCCTTGTGGGTTAAGTGAAGTGCCATATTCTCTAGCTCAGCCTGGT
>LZPO01036480.1:0-11465 GCA_001675575.1 Neotoma lepida | reverse complement strand
AAAACTGAAGGAGAAGTGAAAACGCTCCATGATAAAAGTTGACTAAAGGAATTAATGAAACCTAAGCCAGCTCTACAGAGGGTACTAGAAGGAATACAACAAAGAGATAAACAAACTAAAATCACCACAGGTATAAATAATAATTCCAGGATAATTAAAAGAAATCTAAAAAACACAAAATTATGGATTAAGACACATTTTCTACACTAACACTGAATATTAAAAATGGTCACAATTATACAAGAAAGTCATAAACTAGCAGATTGAATTGGAATGCATGATAAATATTTTGCTACCTCCAAGATAAACAGACCACTATCAAAGACAGACACATTAAGAGAAAAGGATAGAAAAAATATTCCAAGCAAACAAACGGAATTAAGAAAAAACAAGTCTACTTATTTTAATAGCTGAACAGACTTCAAAACAAAAACAATAAGGAGGAAATTCACACTCATAAACAGAACACTCCATTAAGAAGATATTATAATTGCAAAAAAATACACACCTTATTTCATAAAACAGATATCATTAGCTGTAAAGTCAAAGAATAATCCCAATACAATGATAGTAGGTGACATCAATACTGTATTCTCTCTGTGCTGGCTAGTTTTATGTCAACTTGGCACAAGNTAAATTCATCTGAGAGGAGGGAACCTCAATTAAGAAAATGCCTTTATGAGATTAGGCTATAGGCAAGCCTGTAGGAGATTTTCTTAATTAGTGATTGATGGAGGAAGGCCCAGCCCATTATAGTACTAGGTTCCATAAGAAAGCAGGCTGAGGAAGCCATGAAGAGCAAGCCAATAAGCAGCACTCCTGCATGGCCTCTGCATCAGCTCATGCCTCTAAGTTCCTGCCCTGTGATGACTTCCTTCAGTGATGGACTATAATATAGAAGTGTAAGCCAAATAATCCCTTTCCTCCCCAAATTGCTTTTGGTCATGGTGTTTTAGCACAACAATAGAAACCCTAACTAAACACTCACTAATAGATATCTCATCCAAATAAAAATTTAATAGAGAAACACTGGAGTTAAATGATAATTATAAATCAATGGACCTAATATACATTACACATATATTATACATTCCACCAAAAAATGAAAGGATACAGTTTCTTCTCAGCAACCCAAAAACTTTCTGCACACATATTAGGGTACAAAGCAAGTTTCAAAAAATACAGAAAACTGAAATGACATCCTATCTTATGACAATGAACTAAAGCTAGATGCCAGCAACAATACAATCTACAGAAAGCACTTGTGGAGGATTATACTTTTCATGTAATTGAAGAAATTAAGAAGCAATTTTTTTAAAAAAAAAAGCTATAATGGAATAAAATAGGTGACACAATCTACTGAAATGTGTAGGAAACAAATCCTCGGTTGCAAGTTTATATTATTAAGTGCCTACATCAAAACATTTTAGAAATCACATACATAAATTATTATACATCTGAAGACTCAGAAAAAGAAAGAGAGAAAACTAAACTCAAAACAAAAATAAACACACAAAAATATGGAAATTAGCTGGTTCTTTGAAAAGATAAACAAAATTGACAAACCCTTAGCCAAATTAAGCAAAAGGAGAAAACCCATATTTATGAAATTGGAGGTATTCAAACATATTAAAATGAAATCCAGGATATCATGAGGACATAGTGTAAAACTTATTTTCCAGTACATTGGACAACTAAAAAAGGAATAAATGAAACAACTCAATTACCATTAGACATAAAAATAAATATGTGGTGTGGTGGATTGAATGAGATGTCCCTAATATTGGGCATATGAGTTTGGCCCATAGTTGGTGGTATGATTGTAGAGATTCAGGAGGTGTAGCCTTGCTGTAATTGGTGGCATGATTGTAGAGATTCAGGTGTAGCCTTGCTCAAAGAAGGATCTTACTAGATACATACTTTGAGAGTTTAAAGCCAGAGCCATCCCCAATCTGCTCTCTCTGCTTTCTGCATGTGGGTAGAGATGTATGTGAGCCCTCTGCTTCTGCTCTACTCATCATGTCTGCTACTAATTGCCACATTTCCCCACTGTGATGGATTCATGATTCTGGAANCATTTTTCTTCCTGTAGTCTCTGGGCTGTTCTCATTCTTCTCTCTTGCCCAAAATATTGCTTTTTGTATTTTTTTTATGTTTTGNCTGTTTTGAATAAAAATTTGTTTAGGTTAGTTATAGCATGGAAAAAGGTTTTAGATATTTATTAGCCAATTTTCTTCTTTTTAGAATTCTCTGTGCAGATTCCAAGCCCACTTTTGAATGAGTCATTTCTTTGTTTGGCTCTCGGTTCTTAGA
The DNA here is from genome assembly GCA_001675575.1 of Neotoma lepida. NCBI lineage: Eukaryota > Metazoa > Chordata > Mammalia > Rodentia > Cricetidae > Neotoma > Neotoma lepida. Next base: position 9,152 of record LZPO01036480.1, on the reverse strand, counting down.
GTTCTTCATATACTCTGGATATTAATCCTTTATCAGATATATAGCTGGCAAAGAGTATCTCTTATTGTGTGGATTGTGGAATTACTCTACACTCTATCGTAGCTATAAAGAAGTATTTTAGTTTCATGCAATCCAACTTGTAAATTTTGGCATCAATATTCTAGTCAAGTGTGCTCCAACTCACAAAGTATTTTTCTACACATATATCATGTAGGTCACTTCCTTTGTTCTTCCAACAGTTTCAGTGTTTCAGGTTTCATATTGAGGTATTTGATTTATTTTGAATTAGTTTTGCACAGTGTAATAGATACATGTCGAATTTAATTCTTTCACATGTTGGAAACCCACTTTCACCATACCATTTGTTGAAGATACTGTCTTTTCTCAAGTATATGCTTTTGAAATCTCTGTCTAATATCTGATTGCTGTAGTTATGCTTACTCATGTATGGGTCTTCATTTTTTTCTACTAGTCTTCTTCGAACTCTTTAAATTATTTGTTGAAGTTTATGTGATTTTTTTTTTACAATTCTTTGTTCTGGGGTTCATCTGGGTAATTCTTGTAGAACTTTCATGTTGGTTTGCTAGATTTGGGAAGAAACATTCATTATTTCTCTTTCATATTGTTTACATTTTTGTAATGAAACCTGAGCATGTGGACTTCTTTGTTAGTTTTATATCTAATATAGGTACAGCTTGTTGACATAGACACAATAGAATGTGCAGACTGGGTTAGGCCTGAAGGTTGAATATGGCATGGGTGTAGTGAAGTCGAGTAGATTCAATGGCCTTGGCTAGAAGGCAGCATGTATGTCTTGATCCAAGCCTGAACATTAGAGGTTATATAGATGAGGCTGACCAGACAAGANTAGGCACTAGATGTGGAATCCAGCCTAGATCTTGGGCTTTAGAAGGGTGAGCAGATGCAGCCAGGCTGAACCTGGAAAGTGAATATAGGGCATGAGGGATGAAAATATTTGTGTAGGTGGGATCTGTCCTAGTTCACAGGATATGTGTACTGGCCGAAGCCTGGAGGTTGAGGGCAGCATGCACATGACTGAACAGACTAGGCTTGGACACTGGTTGTTGAACCTGAGTGGTACCTGAGAATTAGAACAGGGCAAGGAGTGAGGAAGCAGGTAAATCAGTCTTTGGGCAATTCAGTGTTGATACCAGAATGAGGTTTTAGGAGCAGTCCTGGTTCACTTTCGGTTAGGCAAGATTTTGAAGCTCAGGAAGAGAGCTCGTGTAGCATAATAAGATTCTCAGTCAGTCTTTAGGAGCCTGGGAAACGTGATCAGACCTTTTCTCAGGCATTGGGCACCAGTGGAGTTGACAGTGCCCTTCTAGGACAGAAGGGCAAAGAGAGGAAGAGAAGAACGCAGTGGTGGATACCTGGTCTTCTGGTCAGCCTAGAGTTGGAGCTGCTGACATGGGTCTAGCGGCCCTCCCTAGAGAGGGGTAGTGCTAGGAAGAGGGGATGGGTGTTGCTGGCTGAGCAGAGTCAGCCTGGTGTCTGCTTAAAGAAAGAACCAGGAGCACAAAGCTGATGGGGGTAAGAATAGAGCTGGTTAGAATGAGTGGAGTGGATTTGAGCAGGAGTCTAGNTTTCNAGGTTAGAGGTGGGAGCAACCCAGGGCTCTCAGTGTGGTGGGTGGGTGGAGTTAGCAATGCAAATTAGAGNTCTAGGAAAGGACGAGGTAGATACAGGCTGAGGGGATGTTTGGAGAGAGGTTAGGGAAAGTGAGTAGGAATTTAAGTTTCCCATATGTGGATGGGGACAAGGAAGAGTCCGTGAAGTGGATGGAGGTTGCAGCACAAGTTGGGATTACCTATGCTAAGACAGTATGCTAGAGGTAGTGTAGGGAGGCAGAAGGGACATATGTTCCTAGGACAAGTCACAAGGGTGGTTCTAAGTATTTGTTTTATATTTGTCTTTCATTGTGTTTCTTCTGCTCTTTCATTACATTTTTCCTGTGTTTTTAAATCATTGTATTTCTGGAGATTTATTTCATGTATTTTCACACAAGAATAGTGATATAAGCATAAAATTATTTATTTTCAGCAGGGAAATGTTATCCATCTAAATACAGTTCCTATGAGAAAAAACATGCTAAAAGTGATCCTAGTCTTCTTGCCTCTTTAATTCACTTTTAAACTGTATCTGTGGCTGAACTGGACAAAAATTTAAATAAAGCTATATCTGAGTGCATTGCATTTATTTCATAAAATTGTTTATATTTATTTATACTAAAAACACTCAGCAAATTTATATTCATTTAAATTAATAAGAAAAACTAAAAGAAAAATTTGTATTAATATTTTACTTTTATGTACTATTCTTCAAATTTTTTATTCAATTTGCTTTTATACAATATATTTTGATCATATTTTTCCTCCCACAGCACCTCTTGGATCCTCCTTATATCTTTACCCACCTAATTTTATGTTCTCTCCTTCTCTCTCAATGCAAAGATCAAGAAAGAAGAATAAAAAACTTTAAAGACAAGAAAAAAACCACAAAAGTACAAACACAAAAATCTAAACAGACAGACAGAGAACCAATAGGCCAAAAAAATGCTAAAACAAAGCAAAATGAAACAAAAAGTCCACTACTCTTTAACTGAGAAAGAGAAACACATGAACCATACATCCCAAAGTGAATGGATATACAAAAACCAAAACAAATATATGTCAATACAATATTAAAACAAATAATGTATTCTTTTGTTTAAGAGGACACTGCAAGAGGAATTGGACTGCAATGTACCGTAAAGGTCTTTTATTGAAGAGCATTATTCCTTAAAAAATGAGACATGGGAGGCTGGAGAGATGGCTCAGTGGTTAAGAGCACTGCCTATTCTTCCAGAGGTCATGAGTTCAATTCCCAGCAACCACAGGGTGGCTTACAACCATCTATAATGAGATATGATGCCTTCTTCTGGCCTGCAGGCATGCATGCATATAGAATACTGTATAATAAATAAATAAATAAATATTTAAAAAATGATACATGGTACAGGACAATTACTGTCTAATTATTCACCTAATATATGTCTAAATATTATCAACTAAGTCTTATTAATGTCTTCAAAAATATGAATAGATTGTTGCTACATGGATGGATATCTTGTTTGTTTTCCTTTGTGAACTTAAGTGCCAGACCATTATAGATGTCTGTGATAATTGGAAAATTTAAAGTCTTATCATGAACAGTTGGGTCTTAGATGCCATCTCCTTTGATTATCTAATAATTAAAATGGACCTGTGGCTGTTGTACCTGTTTGAGTTGTTGTTCTATCAATTCCCTTTTGTATTAAATCGGTGCTAATAAAATCCCCAAGCACATTTTGTTTTGCATCATAAATGTAAAGAGATTTCACAATCTACAGATTTACCAAAACTCATTTAAAGAAAACTTTTACATGATCAGTTGGGTTTTTTTTTCCAGTGGATGGAAAAGGATGGCTACTTGATTGAAAATCTTGGACTCCTAGTAAGGTGAAACTTTATTGTCATTCCTTATATTTAAAAGAAATACATAGAAATAAGAAATAGAAAAGTATATTTTTTTCTGGGACTACTTTTGCCTTGAAATTTATGAGAGCAGATCAAATCTGCTGAAGCAGAATAAGAATGAGCACTAAATTCACTGTTTACTACTTCCTACCCTCTCATGAAATAATACTCCTGCCACATCTGACACCCAGAATTAATTTAAAGAGGCTAACATTTTATTATAAGCAAGATGCAATAACAATATCTTTGGTATTCCCAAACTTAACTTTAATTTGAGTCTAATACAAATGACTGTTCTTCCCTAATCTGAGCCAAAATAAAATGAATAATTAATAAAGAGATTAGCATCACATTGTATCAGAAAATGTTAGTAAACTTGTTCTCACAACAAATTTCACTGATTTTATAAGTTTACAAACCATTTTGTATCCCTGCTTGTGTGAATTGTTTCTTGTTTTCTACATGATCATAGCATAGAATAATATAAGGATCAAATTTGGAGAACTGAAATTAAGAAAGAGTGATTTATTCAAATAATCACATACTTACATAAATTTGTCTGAGATCTGTCAACACCAGGGCAATCACAGAATCTCAACTAATATATCCATTCATGATATTGTAGTATAATTTAATTCATCACTGAATTCTTTCTTAGATCAGTTTAGACACTGACTGCTAATCTTGCTATTCTATTTTGACACTCTCTACTTTTGAGAAAAACAGATAAATTCATTCTCCTTCATTAGATGCAATTGCATACTTTTAAAAATTCAGGTCTTGCCAGGTGGTAGTGGCACACGTCTTTAATCTCAGCACTTGGGGGGTAGAGGAAGGTCGATATCTTAGAGGCCAGTCTGGTCTATAGTGTGAGTTCCAGGACAGCCAGAGATACACAGAGAAACCCTGTCTCAAACAAAACAAAACAAAAGTCCATATCTTTTCTAAAATTATGTAGTGACTGAATTACACATAAAATATGTTATTTAGTGAATAAAATAACTAGAGCTGTATTTTGTGAACAAAGACCATCATTTGTTCCAAGATGAGTTAGAAAGAGTTGAAAAATATGGAAGAGAATGGAGAGTAATTCATGAGTAATTTGGATTAAAACATTTCAAAGTAAAGAAAATTCAGAAGAAAAAGCTCAGCATTGACAAGTGAGAGAAACATTTCTAATCATTAATAAACTCACTTTGGAATGGACACTTTGGAAGTATTTACTGTGCCTACTGCTCCTTATAATGGGTAAAGTGATCCAGACATTATCATTTAAAGAAGAATTTGTGTATATGCATTTTTAATTATGTATTTTANTTTTTGAGAGTATAATTTAATTACATCATTTCCCCCTTAATTTTCCTTCTTCCAAGACCTCTTTGCTCTTTTTTTTCCAAATTCATGGCCTCTTTTTATCACCAATTGTTGTTTGAACATAATTAGTTGGTAAGTGCAGAGAACAAAGCAAAAAAATACTAGCTGAACGAATATAGGAAAATGAGAGGATTAGAGAAAATGACAGAAGAATTGGAGGAATACATTGCAAGAAAAATAAAAATAAACAGTAAATCCAAAAATACATGTAAAAGAGTACAAGAAATAAAGTCAGAATTATGAGGGATGAAATAGAGAAAGAAGGAACATTAGAAAAGCCACAAAGATGATAGAGAATGAGATAGAATGTCAGGATAGANATTTTGTTCCAAAATCCTTAGCTTCAGTGCATGCAGTATTTTCTGACAATGCCTAGGTGAATGAACTCTGAGAAATGGGGAACAATGCTGTGTGTTCTGCACATGTATTTTCAATACCAATTCTTTTGTTTTTTTCATCAGTTGAAACAAGCAAATTTAGAAATGGCTAATAATTAAGACTTCTATCTTAGCCTACACTAACAATCCTTCNTCATCTCAACTGACTGGAATAAAACACTTGTTCCTTTGCAGTACATTTTTTTTTTCAGATTTCTCCCCTTTGAACTTATTTTGTACAGAGAAATGTCCATTTGTTACACCTCTATTCTCAATTACTGGATCAGCACAATTTGGGAGTTACTGAAACAAACACAGAAATGGGAAGCGAAGAAAACAAGAGGTTGGTCAAAGATGATAAATAACAACACAGGCTTCCATATGATAGGCAAGAGGGACCAGGGTGGACACAGAAAAAGNGAAGACAGAAGGAGGGAGATGGCCACCCTCGGGCACTCTTAAGTTTTCAAATTAGGAATCTAGGGAAGACTAANATGATTAACTGTGCATCAATGTTGCAACTATTTTTTTCTGAGAGATTTTTACAGGCAGGTGTGATATAAAAATNATGATTAGCAGGTGTATAAATAAATAAATGACAAAGAAGCTCTTCAATGAGTTCAAAGAGAATCAGAGAAGACTTTTCCTCTTTTGGTTTGTTTACACTTATTAAGTGTATGATTGTATACTTTTCAGTATGTGTTGGTGTATCTAAATATGTGCCCACACATTTCACAAACTTGTTCCGTATCATCTGAATGTTATTTGCACATGTTATTAACCTCCTATAAGTTCAGCTATATGTGAAGTAATATAAAATGATATCAGAATTTCTCATGAATTCTCTTTAGGGACATAACAATCTGATTTTTCCTTTTTCTTTCCTTCTTTCTCTTGCTATTATGGAAAGATTATAAATAATTTTAAACAAAAATCTATCCTCTTTGAAATTATCCCTCAAAATTAAATAGCAACATTAAACATGTTAACATAATCAGCATTTGATAAGAATTCACAATTTAAGTGTACTATTTGTTGATCATAAATATATTTAGGAATCATACATATTTCTATAATATTTTCATCATATTAAATCTCTCATTATGTTGTAAACCTTCATTTCAGTCCTCACCCTAATCAATGGCTGATCAATTTTCTGCCTCTGTAGATGTCCTGTTATGGAGAATTTACATGAGTTCATTTTGTGACTATCTCCTTTCAAACACATACTATTTTAGGTGACTTATGTTTTATGTTTTAACACTTAACAGCAATTCATTGCTTTTTCTATTTCCAAATTGTTTATATCTGTAACTGTAGCATAATATTGTTCTTAGTTCAGGTAATGGACATCAATTTTTATGCCACATTTCAGTGATTTGTTGTAATAAACATCTGTCTTTTAAGTCATACACTCTAACAATGGAGTATAAACAATCTCACAAAATATGACTACTTATCAAGATGAATTTTTTTTAAATTATGGCATCATATATTGTTGCACAAAATAAGATTGTTTCAGACATATAGATGGAAGTTCCATTATTTTATGTAAAGATGGATCTTCATGTGCACATGTCTGGGCTGGATACACTGTGCTCTGAAGAAAAGTATTCAGATGAAAATTAAATCATAAATTTCTCTAACATAAATATAACTCTTACTAGGACAAAAGTTACAAGAGAAAGAATGTTTTGATAAACAGTGTCAAAATCTCAATAATTAATGAAACACTAATAATATCCTTATCTTTAAACAAATAAATACACATTTCCCCTATCACTTGTCAATGATAACCAAGAAGTTAACTCATTATATATTTAAAATTAATTATAAATTTTCAATTTTCTCAATTATTAAAGAACTATGTCAGAATATATCTTCCTCATGTCCATTTCCTGCTCTGTTTTCTGAGTTGAGANCATCATAATTTTTACATGTACTGATTAGAAATACAATATGCCAAAAATTTTGTGGAAAAGATATCATTTGGGTANCATTCTGAGATATAGGAGAAAGTATATTAAGATAAATTAAAAGCAAATGCACCTGGAAAGCAATATCAACAAATTAGGCACAGAATGGACATGTAGGTTTGGGCTGATCAGAAATTTAAATAGGAGGATGCCTGTAAGTGAAGTGAAGGTACAGATTTTATTTCAGATCCGGACAACATGCTTGGAAGTTAGAATGCACGTGGGCAACAAAACAACAATGTGATTGGAATCAGCAATTAAATAATTCAGAAAGGAAATAAGTACCAAAAAGGAAGCATGTCATAGGAATTGAAATAGAGAAACAATTTCAAATACAGTTTTCTCTATGATGATACAAAGAAGGAACAAANATCAAGCAAATATTCTAGCAAAAGATTGACTCATCACCAAGAGAAAAATTAAAATAACAAAAGGAATGGTCGACATAGCTGTGAAACTTGGCCCATAGTCATAAAATTAGTTATGTACAAGCTTGGAGTGAAATGGAAATGAAANTATCTGTAGAAGAACAGTGTCTTAGTGGGGATTAGGAAACACAGGGGTTAACATAGNNTTTTTTGTTTTTAGCTATGATGCACTGGTTATGGCAAACATTGTTTTCATGTAGATTTAATCTTTGAAACAGAAGAAAAGGCATGCATAACACATACCATGTTTTATTCTATAGATTAGGAAGTGATGGAGACCAAGAACAGTTCAGTAGTAACAGAATTCATCCTCCTTGGCCTGACCCAATCTCAAGATACTCAACTCCTGGTCTTTGCACTACTTTCAGTTTTCTACGTAATAATTCTTCCTGGAAATTTTCTTATCATTTTCACCATTAGATCAGACCCTGGACTCACAGCCCCACTTTACTTCTTCCTGGGAAACTTGGCCTTCCTAGATGCCTCCTACTCTTTCATTGTAGCACCCAGAATGCTTGTGGATTTCTTTTGTGAGAAAAAGGTCATTTCTTACAACGGCTGCATCACTCAGCTATTCTTTTTGCACTTTCTTGGAGCGGGAGAAATGTTCCTTCTTGTTGTGATGGCCTTTGATCGTTATATCGCTATATGTCGTCCTTTATACTACTCCACTCTCATGAACCCTAGAGTCTGTTATGTGTTATTGTTGGCTCTGTGGCTTGGGGGTTTTGCTCATTCCATTGTACAAGTGGCTCTTATCGTGAACTTGCCGTTTTGTGGCCCAAACCAGCTGGATAACTTTTTCTGTGATGTTCCACAGGTCATTAAGCTAGCCTGCACTGATACCTTTGTAGTAGAGCTCTTGATGGTCTCTAACAGTGGTCTGCTCACCCTCTTATGCTTTTTGGGGCTTCTGGCATCCTATGCTGTCATCCTCTACCATGTCAAAGGACACTCTTCTGAAGGGAAGAGCAAAGCTATCTCTACATGCACTACCCACATTATAATTGTGTTTCTCATGTTTGGACCAGCCATTTTTATCTACACCCGCCCCTTCCAGGCTCTCCAAGCTGACAAAGTTGTTTCTCTCTTCCACACAGTCATCTTTCCTTTGATGAATCCTGTGATCTATACACTTCGCAACCAGGAAGTGAAAACTTCTATGAGGAAGTTGTTAAATCAGTATGTGGTCTGCTGACTGGATAAAAGAAAGAGAAAACAAAAGAGTGAGAAAATGTTGCTTAAATAAATTAAACTATGTACTTATGCATGGATTGAATCAGTTCTTTAGCAAATACTGTGTTGTGTACTNCTAGTTTTCTGATACTATTCTAAGCACATGGATAAGACAGGTACAATTCTAGGTCTCCCAAGGTCATATTTAAGTGAATGAAGTCAAGCCAAACTACTGAACTAGGAAAACCTCACCGGAATCAGTGCTCTGGTATTTTCAGAATAGTATTATGCTAGCTATAGACT
>LZPO01036477.1:6497-18089 GCA_001675575.1 Neotoma lepida | reverse complement strand
GAAAAGATATGAATTGGGGTCCTATCAATAGGTGACACGATCAGGTTGATTCTAAGGACAGGGAACTCCATGTGGGTCTGATCATCTACAAGGACTATGTAGGTTCTCAAAATTGTCCACCTCAGTCTTTTCCCTTCAGCGACCCCACCTTATCAACCACAGAAAGTTTGGTTTCTGGAATAANATATCTTGTGCATTTGCTCCTAGTTTGAAGCACTTAATTTTGCTTTTATCTCCTTCGTCTTGCTCTCAAGCCCAACTATGAATCCCTAATCCATTCCATCAAGAATCATAAATCATATTGGTTGTCTTTAACTGGAACAAAATTAAATGTTGCATAATCTGAAAATATTTTGCTTTTTTGGTTCATGTTGAGAGATAACCTAATTTTTCTTTGTAATTAAGTCACAAACAACGTATCTTCCAAAGAAATACTTGGGCATTTGCACAGAATAGGATTGGCATCATATAGATGCTGCCTTGACAGAGGCTTTGAGATAAGAAATGAATAACACGTACAAAAAATGAAAATTAAAACATTTGTTCAGAGTTTGAGAAATATTCTCACACTCTGGAGCCCTCAAGCTTGCATGGCTGCCAAAATCATTTCTGCCAATCTCTCCTTTGTTGACATAGAAATAAAATGGAGATGCAAGCAATGTCCTCTAAGATAACCCACAAGTTGACATAACTAGCAACAAGAGATGCTAGGAAATGGGGAAATGCTGTGATGTTGCATAACCTTTTAACACTCTATGCGATGTACACAGCAGCATACTAAAGCATAAGCAACATTTCTCTTTTAAGGTAATTTGTTTCATGAGCCTTGAGGGAAACTATGCCTGGTACTGGAGAATTTTATCAGTCTTTGGCAACATAAAAGCACAAAGGTCACCAGTTATAAAATAGGTTACTTTCCAATAATATGTGTAGTTCTAAAGTTGCGCAAAACATCAAATAATTGTGTACCTTAGGTAAAAATGGAACTCAAACTTAATTCTTAATCAACTCATTGTTCAGTGCCAAATGATCAGCCCTGGAAACATACATATAGGTTATACTTAGTAATATATATTATATACAAATGTGTATGTGTGTACATATGTGCAATAACAAGGGGAACAGAGACCATGAGTTTGAAGGAGAGCAGAGAGGAGTGTAGATAGATAGATAGATAGATAGATAGATAGATAGATAGATAGATAGATAGATAGATAGGTAGATAGATAGAATATATACTCCCCTATAGGAATATATAGGATGAGTATATTGGAGGGTTTGGAGGGAGGAAAGGAAAGGGAGAAACATCGTAATTAAATTACGATCTAAAAAATAAACAACAAAAACAAAAAGTACATCATGATGAAATTTTATGTTACTGTAAAAAGATGTTTCAAAGAAACTGATTTTGTAAATATTTCTGGAAAACAAAGCTACCACCCAAATCCAAGGGTGGCATAGCCCACAGTGAGCTAGGCTTCCTCCCTCAATTAGCAATCNTGAAAATTCCCTCACATTATGTCCACAGGCCAATCTGTTAGAGGTAATTCCTCAAGTCAGGTTAACTCTTCTATACTATGTCAAGTTGGCAACCAAAATTTGTTATCATGTCACTTTAAGTCTGGCTGAAATATGACCCTCACTCCTTCACATAAAACTTTGGAGCTGGGGCTCCAATTTCAGTTGTTCAGTGGCACTGTAGTGTTGTGGGATACTTGTACACTGTGTGAAGGTGTATTTCTCTGATTGGTGTAATAAAAAGCTGAATGGTCAATAGCAAAGCAGGAGGTATAGGCAGAACTTACAGGTGGAGAGTGAAAAAAGGAGGAGATAATTGAGGTGCAGGGGAGATACCTATGAGACACGGAAAGAGTTGAACATACAGAATGAAAGAAAGGTAAAAAATCATGAGGCAAAAGGTAGATTAATAAAAATAGGTTAAGTTATAAATACTAGTTAGAAAAAAGCCTAAGCTATAGGCTGAGCTTTCATAATTGATAAGAAGTCCCCATATCATTGTTTGGGAGCTGGCTGGTGGGACAGAGAAAGAATCATTACACTGTAGTTCTTATGTTATTCATTAGTTAAATGCATTAAAGACAGCCTCAGAGACACCTAACTGTGTTGATGTCACTTAAAGGAAAGAAAACTCAACACTTCTTGAATTAACTTTACCAAGAGCAAGCCCAAGCTTGAATTCTCTACTTCTATCCCTGAGCTTTGCATGTGTCTGTTATTTGTGATCTCTGGCTTGTCTATAGGCTGTTTGAACAGGGTATCTGATCTCCCTATTGCCTATGTATTGTCTGTGTGTTTTTGTGTGTCCCCAAAAAGGGGCTTNCTATGCTCTGTATTTATTGAACAGCAAAGAAGTCATCACATGGGGAAAGAATTGGGATACTTTAACAGAATTTTACAAGTTATTTAATCCAGCTGACCCCAACCTGCTCAGAAGTGATGTTGTGAGAGCTTAAAATCCAGGGTGAAGAACTTTTGTATACTTTATGTTGTTGTCATTGTTATTGTTGCTTTTAATTAAAATGTTTCTCCTAATGTACTTGTGAATGTGGCCATGCTAAATTATACAATTGTCTGCCCCCTGCTCAGGCCAAGTCAAAAAAAATTGCCTTGGCCAAGAAACTAACCAGTCAAGTCATGTGACACTGTTCTGGGAGAGACAGGAACAAATATGTACTCACCCCTAAAAAAGAACTTACAGCAGATCGAAATACAGATGGCACCAAAGTCCAGCTTGGTGAATCTAGTTTCACTGAGTTACTTATAGGAATATGGGTGAGGGGTTACTTACAATAGGAGCAGAAATGAGTCAAAGATAGCNTATGCATGACAGTTCAATAAAGCTGTAAATCTAGAGCACAATGCACAACTTGAAGGCTGTGCAACAATTTTGGAGAATNTCCTTTCTTCCAGGAAGACTAGGCTTGTCTGAGAGTTTTGAATCTCATCATCTTTAATGCTTATATATTCATGGGGAGTAAGAGGCTTAGTGAATCTATTCAGTTTCAGGGACTTCCTGTTTGAACTGGGTATCTGATCTCCCTATTGCCTATGTATTATCGGTGTGTTTTTGTGTGTCCCCAACAAATTCTNAATTGTCTACTTACTGTCTTAATGAGCTTCTTTGCAGAATGGACTGTCTTACTTTCCCTTAGAACATCCTGTTGTTTCACTTCCCTGTAAACATCCTATCCTAAAATATCTTATTGTTTCACTTGCCTTTTGCATCCCCTGTCTTTAATTTTCCCCTCCAAAATGGAAGATTTTAATCTCAGAGGAAACTGCTACATAATACCAATGAGCAGGAAAACCGCTATTGCTTTAAACCCTAAAAATAAGGTTGTTATTNTACAATAGTTGTTTAGCACATTTCTTAAGCATTTTGGCTAGAAATCAAATTGCAGGTCTACTCCTAAACCAAGTATGAAACAAGAATGATTATGACTGAAATACACATATCCANCCTCATTCATTGTACTGATCATTCTGCCACCTGAGTAGAAAGCAGGTTATATTTAGCAAGGAAGAAAAACTTTTGCTTCCTGCAAGCAGATAGCAATATGTTTCTGACTGCTGTGCTCAGAGCACATGAGAGGATACACAAGAGAATAAAGAAGTGATCATAGTGTCGTAAACTTAGCTTTTCAAGTCCAGAGCAGGCTATATGGGACAATCAACTTCAACAAGAAGAATCTAAAACATATTTAACTGCTGGAATTTTTCTTAGCCTGCAATGGCTTTTGCTTTGTGTTGTTTTAGATGATCAAGTTTAATTTCAATTCAATTACTTTTAAGAACTGATATTAAGACAATATCTTCATAAAGGAGCAGTAATCCTAAACCAAATACATCTATGTATACAAATCAGCTCCCCATGATTCTTCTCTTTGCACACTTCTTGAAATTTAATTTTCTACCTATCATTTTTTTCCTTCAATTTTCATTTTATCTTTTAGTCTTGACTATGTTGAAGGTATTTGGTAAATAATTTTTTATGAAATATAACCACCATGTGAAAATTTACTCTCTTTATTCTGGCTCTCAATGTATTTTCACTTGTATATTTATTATTTACATATTATACTCCAGCATTATAAAATAATATCTTAAGTCATGCATGGTAGTGCACACTCATGATTTCAAGTTTTGGAGGCTGAAACAAGGAGATCTCAAGTTTAAAGCCTGCCTATTGTTCTGCCCAAATTCCAACCCTCAGAGATATCACCAATGACCAGAGATGTCCAGAATGCAACAGCAAGATTTATTACAGGCACGCAATTCAAGCCAGCCAGGAACTCGTCCGCATGCACTTGTCACAGCAAGACTGGGAGGAGTTCCCAGTGGGGGTTTACAGGCATCTTTTAAAGGCAAAAACCACAAACAGGGTTACTAGGGTGAGCATGGGGTATAACGGCTGCTGATTGGTTATCCAGTTCATGTTGCTGGGGTCTTAGCAAGCTCCTTGCCTAAATTGGCATGAGGTAAAGGATGTGGGGAGCTGTCCTGCGTTTCTATTGGTCAGTTGATGTACTGGAACATTTTGTGGTTAGACCTCGAGACCAGACGTGCTTACAAGATATCATGGGTTTTGGCTATTTTAAAACTGACTTGGGCTGGTGGAATTTTCCAACTCTTAGATCTTGTACTCTACTTGGCCTCTCTGACTTGGNCTCGGGTCTTACACCTATCATACATGGAAAGATGATGAAGATGTCATTCTGTATGCTGTGAATATGTGTTGCTCTGATTGGTTGATAAATAAAGCTGTTGGCCAATGGTGAGGCAATATAAGGTTAAGTGGGACATTCTAACTAGGGAGAGAGGAAGAAGAAAGCAGAGATGAGCAGACGCTGCTAGTCACTGCCAGAAGCAAGAAATAACAGTACCAGTAAGCCACAGGCCATGTGGCAAAACATAAATTAATAGAAATGGGTTAATTTAAGATGTAAGAGCTAGCTAATGAGAAGCCAGAGCCATTAGGCCATATTTTGAAAATAACATAAGCCTCTGTGTGTTTACTTGAGTCTGAGCACTGCGGGAGCCAGGCAAGACAGACAAAACTTTCTCCTACAGCATGACCATGATTCAAAAAAAAAAAAAGTACAATGTTTAATATAGATTGTCAATTTGACAGTAGGTCGAGTCACTTAGGAAACAAGCCTCCAGTCATGCTGTGAGGGATTACCTAGATTATGCTAACTGAGGTAGGAAGACCACCTCAACTGTGAGCAACACCATTCCATGGGCTGAGGTTCTGAACTGAGCAACAAGGAGAAAGGAAGCGGAGCATGTGTTTTCATCACTCTCTGCTTCCTGAGTGCAGAAGCAGCATGAGCGGGTGCCTCATACTCCTACTGCCTCACCTCTACCTCCATTGCCACCTTGGACTCCCCTTCTATGGGGGTTTGAATGGGAAATATGCCTTAAATGCGCCTGTGTTTGAACACGCAATCATTAGCTGGAGGTGCCATTTGGGGAGGTTATAGAACTTTTAAGAGGTGGAACATCGATGGAGGAAGTATGTTGTCTAGTCTTGTAGCCTCGTCCATGCTTTCTACTCTCTCAGTTTCCTCTATATGGATGCAAATACAATCAGTCAACTTCCTGTTCCTGCTGTTATGCTTTCCATGACTATTGACATGCTTTCCCTGCCAATTATGTGTATGTATGTGTCTATGTGTGGATATATGCACATGAGCACAAGTGCCAATGGAGGCCAGAAGAGGTTAGTGTATCCTCTAGAGCTGGAATGACAGAGGTTGTAAGCCACACTGTGTCAGTGCCAGGAACCAAACTCCAGTCTTCCATAAGAGCAGTGTATACTCTTAACCACTGAGCCATCTCTCCAACACCCAAGTAAAAATGTTTAAAAAGGAGCTGTAGGTGTAGTTCAGTGGTAAAGTACTACTTGCCTTAGATAGTACTGGAAAAAAAAGATAGGCTATATAATGACAGTTTTAAGCAATACATTTTCTCAAATTTGCTTATAAATCAACACCTTTCTTTAGCTTTAACTCACGAATTTAAGCACTAGATAAACTGTGTATCAGAGAAATTTCTAGAAAATGTTTACTTTTGTGTATGTGTGTATATGATGTTTCTATAAGCATGTTAGTATGTATATGTGTATATGAACATATTGTATTTGCATGTGTGTGAGTGCACATGTGTGTACATGTGCATGTGATACATGTGTGCATGTGGAAGCCAGAGTTTGACATCGGATATCTTCCTCAGTCACTCACTACCTGATGTTTTGAGGCAAGGTCTCTCACATGAGCCCAGAGATCACTGATTTGGCTAGGCTAGCAATACAGGGTTGGTGGGCATTCCCTCTCTGTCTCCTACTTCTAAGCACTTGAATTACAATAGGCTNCCACACTACCTAGCATTTACGTGGGTACTACATTAACAGAGTCAAACCCTGTTCTTCATGGTGACCCATCTCCTCAGCCCCAAAAGTACATTTTTTGTGGGAGCCCACAAAGATTCCAACTTGTGGTTTGACTCAAGGTCAGAGAGTCAGAGTTTGTGTTGCTCTCCAAGGCTGCAGAATAGGGTGCAAAATCATGATTACCAGGTATCTTATACTTCAAGACCTAATCACAAGATGCTAGCCATGGGGCATGGTTACCAGGTGTTTTGAAGGGTCTACACTTGGTTGTACATTGTGCTTTGATCTTGAAAGAGGGAGGTCTTTTGCCTCTCCCCTTGCTAGTGTATAAAAAGCCCATTAGAAAGGAACTCAAGGCTACTAAGTACTGACCCAGGACCCTCCCAAAGCTATCCTGTGTCTCTGTCTTTTTCTACAGCTATATTTCTATCTATTATTTCCCAATTCCTCACTCCCCCCTTCAAGGGACCCTTTAATAGGTCAGGGCTGAACCCCAACACTGANTCCCCACAATTTTTTTAAAAAAGAGCATAGTCATAGGACATATATTTTACAAGGGTAGCTTGGAAAAATTAAAAGAAATGGTATTTGTTTTAAAGCATTAAAAATGGCAGAAGGTGCTAGAGAAATAGTTCAATGGATAAGGCATTTTCTGTGCACATGCAAGGGATCAGAGTTCAGAACCCTAGTAATCACATAAAAGCTGAATGGGTGTGGGGGCCAAACTAGCTGGAATCAGAGATCTCTGGGTTCAGCAAAGTCCTGGATTGCAGAAGGTGCATAAGGTAAACTTTGGGCTTGTACATTCACACACACAAACACACACACACATACACACACACACACACACACATACACACAAATCTATATCTGTGCACATATATGCCCATATACATGCAAACACACATCATGTAGAAGTGTAGACTAGTGAAGGACAAATGTTGTGAGTGGAAAATATGTCAAGCATCAACAGCACTTGTGTTTGATTAAATACGTCATTAAGCTATGTTTCATCAGCCACTAATGCCTTTCAACAGTAGTTATGTATACTTTAACACATGGACTGTGATACCTTTCCTTCTAGCAATGTAATCTTTCCTTCTAGTCCACATTGCATTATCTAGCTGATAATGAAAACAACATCCCATTAGTGAGTCTCTTTGGTCTCTTGGGGTTACAGGCCTACCAAAGTTATTACATAACAGAGGTGAGCAATTGAGTCCATTGCTTTTTCTATCAGATTAGTTGTGTTTAGTGGAATAATAGTCAATACGTAGTAAAATACTATCTATCTAGCCCAAATAACTATAATTACAAATGATCTGAAGTAGTTAGGCCTTGAGAAGCAGATCAATATATAAGGTGGTGACTTCTCTTTCCTTTCTCAAGAGAGAAAATAAACATTGCTATGGGCATCATTTATTAAAATCTAAGACTGTGCTGAGAGACTGTGTCATCTTCGCTTTTTAGTGTCTTGCTGGCCCAAAGCACCCACTGATAAAATCACCCTGACATCACCNATCCTGTGCTTACTTGCTGGCCTAACTTGATCACTGGTAATTTTTTCTCATTCTTCATGCAATTCAAAGCACTCAAATTGATAGCTCATTCCCATAAGACCTATGGCACTTCATTTTCTTGTCAGGGGTATAAAAATTATCATTCTCTGGCCAACATTCCTACTTGTCATTTTCTTGCATTGAGGAATTTAATCCAACCCTATGAAAGCAACAGGAAGTTCTTGAGAGACAAGGCTAAAATACAATATTTATTATTTCAACTTTTATAGTAAACATCTATCCCATTTAAGAGATAATTTGAGATAAATCTCAAATTTAGTTATATAATATAGTTGATTTCTGGAATGGCAGCCATGAACTGCCACAACTTTGTCATTTCCTGTCTGCAACCAGAAGCCAAGCATCAAGATGCAGTCATGTTTCACTTCCTGAGGTGGCTTGGAAGAGACCTGGCTCTATTCCTTTCCTTGAGACCATTGGTTTCAAGGTGCTTGATTGTGGCCACTTCGCCTCTGTCTCTGACTACACAGTCACATTGAGTTTGTCCTCTGCCTGTCAAACATCTATTTGACTCCCTCCAGTAAAGACACTTAGTGAATTTAAAAGCAGACTTGATAATTCCAAATAAAATTATTTCTCAAGATCCTTAAGTTATCATCATTTTACTCAAAGGAATATTCATGCTTCCAAAAAATAAAATGATATTCACATCACTCAGGCTCTTGATGATGATCAAATATATAGTAACATTCACAGGTTCCAAGGATTAGGACATGAGTATATCTTTGAGGGTCTGCAATTAGCCCACCATTCATATACAACTATTTATTTGAATATCAATAGTTACTTTCAAACAATGAATGTTTTTTAAAGTATACATTTTTGTGTTAACTTAAAATATAATAAATATTTTAAAATAAAATTATGATGGTTAATATTGACTATCAACTTGACAGGAACTAGAATCATCCATGAGACAAGTCTCTAGGCAAACCTTTGAGGGATTATCTAGTAGATTAGTTTTGGGGCATGCCTATGGTAGATTTTCTTGACTAGGTTAATTTTGTTTTCTTTTCATTTTTTTTTTTTTTTGAGACGGGGTTTTTCTGGGTAGCCCTGGCTGTCCCGGAACTCACTCTGTATACCAAGCTGGCTTCAAATTCAGAAATCTGGCTGCCTCTGCCCTCTGCCCTCTGCCCTCTGCCTCCTGAGTGATGGAATTAAAGGCATATGCTACTATGCCTGGTTCTTGACTANGTTAAGTGAAGTGGGAAGACAAACACTAAATGTGGGTAGTGCCTTCCAATAGTAACCCAAGCAAGCATGAGGATTCAAGCCCAGACCCTCATCACCTTTAAAGAAAACAAAAGCCACTGTACATATAACTCCAGAGCTGGGAAGGCTGAGACAGGGAAATTCCTAGGGATCACTGGCCAGAAAGACTAGGTAAGTCAGCAAGTTCCAGCTTCAGTGAGAGATGGTGTAATAGAAAACAGTCTGGAGAACTGCTGAGAATACTAGATATCAACATCTAGCCTACAAACAGCACACACACACATACACACACACACACACACGCTCATTCATTCATTAATTAAATAAAAATACACTTGTCACAGGTCTGTCTGTGATGGTTAGTGTTGTCCCCTCTCCATGGCAGAATGTAGAATCACCGAGGATGCTGGCTGTGGGCACATCTTTGAGCAATTTCATCTAGATTACAGTTAGCCACTGAGACTCTATGAGGGATTACCTTGATTATTTTAATTGATGTTAAAAGACCCATCTTAACCTGTGGGTAGACCCTGGCAGAAGATGCTAGCTATATAAAGATGGGGGAAAGGAACTGGCTCAGTTTATCACATGCCCTTTCCTAAGCTGTCTACAAAGCACACACATTATCAGTTTCTAATTTTCAGATTGTTCATGCTGTGCCTCCAGCTGTGCTCTTTCTTTTTCACTGTTTTCTGAATGTACGGTTTTCCAGTGCACTATCCCTTTTAGCTAAGTGTACACACTTAAACACACAGCGTATGTTTATGCCAAAATCAGTCCACCCCTGAAGATTTTTGCAGTTGAACTGCAGAAATTGTTTGCTTCCAACTTGGACCTATTCTAATCCTAAAAGGAAATCCACTGTTTATAATAATGTATGTTCATCTTTTTAAAAAAAAATCTTTACATTCTGGAAAAAATAAACTGGGGTATACAACCTGTTCTATGGAATCTTTATTTTCCTTTTTTTAATTTCTGTATGGTGCAGAGAATCAAACCCAGTACCTTGTGCAAGCTAGATAAAGCACTCCCACACTGAACTATATGACTATATGCTCACCCATAAAGTGCATGGTTTCTTGTCCTTTATTTCCTTTTACTTGGGGAAAGTATGTAGAGAGGAGAGATTTTAAAGCCAAAACAACAAAGGCCNATGCCACTGTCCAGTTGCCTTAACAACTGAACTTCTGGATACAAACAGTAATGGCATCCAGTACCAAGAAGGGTCTTCGTCTCTGAAATGCCCTTGACAGGCTGTTCTTGACAGAGCATGATCTCAATAAACAGAACCCTGGTCTATGAGGCATGGCACCCTGGAATATAAAATGGACGTGTTTGTAATTAAATTTTCCTACCATGTGAAATGATATGCATCCTTCATAAGGAGATGTCACCTACTCTAGCACAGACAGAAGAACCTGAAGAACCATCCTTGACATCTCCATCACTCCCCTGTTACTCACAATAACTGGCTGCTTTTCGTTCTGCCACCATGTAACAAAGTTTGATGCTGAGAAAGAGTTCTGCATCATGGGAGTCAGATGAGACTNTCTGAGCCTTGTGTTAACCCATCACCTAGCTGTTATTTCCATTAACCAATAGTCTTTTTGTAGCTTCCAATCCCCAAGGAAATATCATCAATAAATTAGTCAGGTGTAATTTTCTTATTTATATCTCTTCCTTGCTCAAATATCACTACCTACTACCTGACTCCAACATCCTTATCCTAAAAATTTAAGTGCAGCTTTGTAACAATCATTGTGTTTGTGCAGTATGAGTAATGACAATACTAGCCTCACCCTGAAATATTTCAGCCCTTAAAAATTTATTCAAAAGTTTCAATAATGGATTAAATCTGAAAGATGTAACAATAAAACATGAAAAGATAACANAGCTAGCTTGAAATCTATCCATTATCTTTACTGGGGTAACATCTANTCACTCCCTTTGCCATGAAAATGTCTGCTTCAAGTTAAGGAACAATTTCAAGAAAATCACAGAAGTCCTACAAATAACAAAAAACTAAACTGATCGATGTAATCACTTATTAAATGAGGAGTTCCAGTCATCGTCAGTCAGTCATCAACATAGTGTTCTTCATAATAAAGCATTGCAATGGATGAAAAGACAAGCCACAGACTAGAAAATGACATTTGAAAACCATCCTTGAGTTGGAATTCCAGAAAGATAGGTAGACATGTCAGTAGGGAGGAAAGAAGNAAAGGAGGGAGG
Source organism: Neotoma lepida (assembly GCA_001675575.1). Classification (NCBI taxonomy): domain Eukaryota; kingdom Metazoa; phylum Chordata; class Mammalia; order Rodentia; family Cricetidae; genus Neotoma; species Neotoma lepida. Next base: position 6,650 of record LZPO01036477.1, on the reverse strand, counting down.
GAGGGAAGAAGAGAGGGAGGGTGGGAGAGAGGGAGGTATGTAGGCAGGCAAATAAATATACAGAAGACAAATTGAATTATGCTCATTGGATTGTCAAAAGTTCCAAATTCTTATAGTATCAAGATTTGGTGATGGTATAAAGGGAAATGAATA
>LZPO01036476.1:7167-18107 GCA_001675575.1 Neotoma lepida | reverse complement strand
ATATATATATTACTTTTTATCTATATATAATCACCCCTTACATTTTGAAAGTTTGATAAGATGGGAGAAAGCAAAAAATAGAGGTCAGAAAAGAAGACAAAACAGCATATTGTATTCACTGCAATGACACAATCAGGAAGGATTTATAGAACATGAACAGATACAAATTAATAAAACAAGTGAATTTAGGATTATCATAGGGAACAGGATTAATGCACAAAAAATTCTCTGCAACAATATGAAGTTTTGTGAATGAGTTGTAAAATAAAGTTAACATGAAATAATATCATTTAAAGCAATAAAATAATAATTTTACTTAAGTGAATATTTAATCAAATGCATATAGTTTCCACAGTCAATCTTATCACTACACAACATTTCAGAGAGAAACAAAGTAATGGGGAGATGGAAGGCACCCCTGATTTCAAGGACTGATTAAATAATGTTAACATCTCCTATCTCTCTACATCAATCTATTTTACACTGTANTCCTTGTGAAACTCCAAGCAAGACGTTAGTAGAAGTTAACAAGTAGAGTTATACACATATTGTGAACTTATTTTCATGAGACAGAATCAAGGAAATCTAAGGGAAAATAATTTCTCTCAGCAACAGCTCTTCTAAGGACTGGATCTCAATGTAATTTGAAGATTTGTAACACATATGTATACACAATCCTTGCACAATATATAAACTTACTTTAATATTTATTTATTTATAAAGCTAAATGTAATAAAAGCAAAACTATGAAAATTTCAAATGTAAACTTAACAAAAATCTTAATCATGTTATAAAAATTGTTTAGTAATGTAAATATAATTAATACCATTTGTATTTCTTCAGAAATGAATGTATGCACTTTTAAAGATAATGGTAAACATAGCAGAAGAAAAAATCAAAGCTTGTACAAAATATTGTATGTATATACAATACTGTAATGGACTATATGTAATGGGTATTCATGCATGATACAATAAAAGCAAAATCTAATTTTTTAATTAATATTTTTTATTTATTTTACATACCAACCACAGGTCTTCCTCTCTTCTCTTTCTGTACCCCAGCATTCCCCCCAACCCATGCCTTCCTTTCCTTCTCCTNACAAGGTAAGACCTCTCATGGGGAGTCAGCAGGGCCTGGTACATTCAGTTGAGGCAGGTCCATGCCCTCCCCCTGCATCAAGCACATGCAAGATGTCCCACCATAGGTAGTTGGCTGATTAAGGAGCCCCGTGGGAGTAGGATCAGGATCCATCCCTGGTGCAAAACCTAATTTTAATGGTCATACTATTTGAGAAGACATCAAATGAAGATACACAAGTAATAATCATAATAAAGTTTCCCAATTTGTCATAAAATTAAAAATAAATCTACAAAATATGTTTTATATCCAATGGAATGGATGATTAAAAACAGTTTAAAAAAACTCTTACAATACCAATTATTCACAAGAATGTGGAACAACTGGAATAAACACACATCCCTGGTAAGGCTTAAATGTACAAGGGCTATGTTTTCTAGAAGCATGGACACTTCTGAAAAAGTAAATTATACACCCAATTGCTAGAATCCATGAATTTCAGATCAATGGGATAAAATAAAAACATATAGCCACAAAATTCCTTGAATAATGATATTAACATATTTTTGTTAAATTTTTGAGAATTCCATTCAATATGTTTTGAAGATATTCACCCCCTCATGTCCTCCTTTTTCTATTCTCATGACAACACTCCCATCCTTTGCAGTTCAACTTGGAGATTATTCGTTTTTTGTTTGTTTGTTTAATTTGTTTCTTCTGTTTTCTTCCTTCCCCATAAAGTGGACTTTGTGTTGTCCAGCTGGTCTTGGGATTAGGAGCTGCTCCAGTGTATTGTCAGCCATTAGGATCTTCATATCGACATTATTTGCAATAGTGAAAACTGAAAACTGCTCATGAGCAGAAGATGAGCAAAGGTTTCTGTAAATTATTTATGCAACAGGATGCTATTCAGAAGAATAAACTCTGGACTTGTCCATATATATACATATATATGTATGTATGTATATATATGTATGTATGTATATATATATGAAGAAAAAAGCCTGCTAAAATTGCTCCAGAGGATTTAAATAAGCACANACACATACATACACACACACACATCTGTAGTATATGATTCTATTCAAAATATTTTGAAAAAAATGCTAAAAGAAATGATTTGCATGCTAGCCTTCAGGAGATTGAGAAATGAAAAAGCATAAAAATATGCATAGTGTGATGTGAGCATTGGTTATATGAATATACACATTCTCAATACTATTAATGCTCATTTAAATATGCATATATTATGTAAATTTACCTCCATTCAATGATCCAGGTGAAGTAGTTAACAGTGGTTTCATTGGCTGCATCTAATATGCCAACCAATTACTCTGAGCACTTATATGAATTATGTCACTTACTTCTCAGAGCAATCTTGAGGGTGCTCTTTCTTATTTTACAATGTGTCACCAGAAACTTCATCAAGGTCACACAGCAAAAAACACTCTAGAGCTGAGAGTCAGTTCTAGTTAGTCTTACAACAGAACAAANACATTTCTCATCTCTGTTATAACCAAGCCCTTCCAAAAGTATAAAGCCTTTAAAACCTACACTTACTTCTGCAGAGTGTGTGTTCACACTACTTCCTTACTATTTCTAAAAATTTGTCATCCTACAGTGGCTTCTCAGGATGGTAACAGATATTAGAATGTACCTGAAGTGAATGGTAAGGAAATGTATTCCAACTGTAAATGGTGAATAGAGTCTGTAAATAGCAGTCCTTGAACTGCAGACAGTGAGGTGGGCTGTCAAATTATACATCAAGGAGAGAGAATTGCTCAGTGTGAGGCTGATGAGGCAGCACCCAGAATAGTGTAAACAGTTCTGGTCATCTCAACATGAGAGAGTTGTCAAGAAATTGGAAGAGATTCAAAGAACATCGGGGAACACGATTAAAGGACTGGAAAGATTGATTTATGGGGAAAGATTAAAAGAAATAGGTAATGTCTATATAGACAGAGCATAGCTGAGGAGGGACATGCTAACACATAAATATTTAAAGGGCATATACCTGGAAGGAGGAAGCATGCTGACATTGCTCCAAAAGATTTAAATAGGCATTATAGAATAAAATCCAGAAATGAGTATTTAGTCAAACTATCAGGAAACATTCCTTAACAACGAGATCAACTAGACTCTGAAGGATCTTCTGAAAGGAAGAGTAAAAAATCAGTCCTCCAAATCGTTGAGACTCAGCCCTGACATTGAAATACAAGGAGAGTAAAGGTAAAAGTTCAAGAGAAGCTCATTGGGCCATGTTATAATATAGGTGACATTGGAGTCATTGATCCACGACTAGCCTCCACGGAGGTAGGGAGAATAATCTCATTGTGGGAGTAGAAGGAAGTTACCAACAAGATTGGCCAAAGAATAGGGAAGACATCTACCATTGTGTAACACCATGCTCCTTTGCAACTCCTGACTTCATTTCTTGACTACAAATTGATTAAATAAGCATTAATGCATATGATTAAAATTATTATAGATGCCTGGAACACATTATTAGATATGATATTTTTAATTTTTTTACCAAAACATGAATGTTTTATGGCTATACAACAAAAACACCAACTAAGAGATCTCTCTTTTATCCTTTTAAAAAATATGAATTAGTAACTTTGTTTGCATTTTTAACAACTATTTGTGTTAAGGTAGTTGGATTTATCATGTCATTTCAGTTTAAATTTATATAAACAGTTAAAAAGGCTTGAACAATAGGGACTAAACTGCTATCTCTGGAAGTGATCAAGGGCAATAACAATAACCTGTAATTATTTGGGAGTCTCTTGAACAACTCTGGCCAACAACTCAAATGAGTTTTTTGTTTTGTCTTTTTTTTTTTTTTAGGTATCTATGGCTCTTATGGAAACATGGTCATTCCAGATAGGAAAATTTCATTTAAACTATATATGTATGTCTATAAACAGATAATGTGTATGATAGGTATTTTTATAGTATGATTTCTTGTGATTTTTTTCAGACATCCTTTTATTTTATCCTCCTTTCTTTTTTTCTGTATTATTCCCTTCCCCTCACTGGAGCCCCAAATATATTCCCTTTAAGATCACTATACTCTCTTATTTCCCTCATATTACTCCTCTGCCTTCTCCCACAATGCCCCCCTTTTACTCCCCTAAATTCTGCTTTTACTATTGCACTTTGATTTTCTCCCAGAGTTAGAAAGTAAATCTCTATTGCTGAAGATATCAGACACTTTAACACAGCGTCCACGGGTACTTCAAGCTGGATCTGACCTCAAGGACTCCTCCATGAGAACTAGCTCCCATGGTATTAGAAGATGTCATGCAAGTTTCTAAAGGACACAAGCAACCAACAGTCCAGCCAAGATATCATGCTTATGAATNAAAACCATTCATAATATACCAACATGGCATAATAAACCTAAGTGTGCAATAGAGGCACACATACTTTGGTGGTAACCAACAGATTTCTGATAGGCTAAGACCAGACGGTATCCATTCCTGGTAGTGGAGACCTAGTCAACTACCCAGAGCTAGTGAAGCCATTAATTGTGCTAGAAAACCTGTAACTGCTTCTTTACGAAACCAGCATAATCCCTAACTACATTCTAATATTTATCTTTGTACCCATGGGTAAGTATAGTTCTCATTCCTTATCAATGAAACCTCTTTTTACAACAAATGCAGACCAAAAAAGAAAACCACAAATGGACAAGATGTATGTATTAATGAATTTTGTGGATGCCAATACTTACACCTATATCACAATTCCTGCATCTATGGCTCAGGAAACATCATGAAAGAGGGGAAAGATTGTAAGAGCCAGAATACCAGGAAGTCTGCTGTGGAAGAGTCTTTCTTAGAAATAACTTAAACAAGACTGGAACAATGGCAATATCAGCAGACATGTTAACATGGAAGGAGGAAAATGTGTGTGGTGTCCCACCCTTAGACAAAGAACTACAGGGAACTGATGACTGCTGAGAGAAGGAAAACTAATCTTTGCTAGGTATGAACTTCCTTATTGGTTCTCCAATACAGAGTGGTCAGTCTTGAAATCATATTCACAGAAATAACTAAAACATACTGGGCAGGTATTATTTATATATGCTTGTGTGTATACAAATATACATATATATGCATATAATAAAAATNATCTAGAAAAAAAGACAATCAATTTGAATGTCGGAGTGAATCTGGAAGGGGTTGGATGGAGGGTACCTGGGAGGTGCTGGATTGTGGAAAGGGAGGAGGGACCATGGCATAAATTCAATTAAAAAGATTATACCTTTTTTAAGTAAAAAAAAAACAAAAAAAGTTCAGGCAAACCACTCTTCAGATGCATGCAGATAATAGAAGTGTCCCACTCCTGACATCTAAATATGAAAGCAGATAAAAATAAAGTAGAATCATCTTGAATAAAAAATGTTCATTCAATTGGGTTTGCATTTCAAATTTTGAGTTCCTTTTGACAAATGAGTTTGTTTAGAGATCATCTGCTGGCAAGGGTGCCTGGCTGAAAGACGATCCATCTCAAAACAAGAAACATTAAAAATGTTCAAGGCTGCTGGTCATTGGAAATCAATCAGAAGTAAAGATAAAACAGTCTCCTCTCTTAATGGATATTGATAGGAAATAGGATTTCATTTATGAAATTTTGATTTGTAGGTAACAGTTCTATTTTCTCTTTAGTTATCAGAACATCTGAGGTCCCATCTCCATCATAAATTGATTTTGTGATTCTAAAGTAAAACACAACAAAACAACAACAAAATCCTTATTTTCCTTAAGTTAACCTTAAATCCGCAAGATCATTTAAACTTTTACGTTTATTATTCAAAACATGCACTTCAAATATTGAAAACACAATAGGAACACACTTTTAAATGAGTGAATGGGTAAATTAATTAAATAAATAACAAGCTTAAAACTTTATTATAGTATAAAAGGAAAAACAATTAAAGGAACAATAGATACCAATTGTGTAGCCTGGCTTATAGTCATAATGTGCTAGCTAAAGTATGCATAATCTTGGGGCATGTGTATACAATTTCTGATCTTTGACTTCTTCATATGTAAATTTAATCTTACTAAAATATGTAAAAACACATGAAAAGTATTTTCCAATAAGAATATACTACCTGCTTAGCTGTGCTCTCTGGAGAAGATTCCCAGTTTTACTGTNTTCAGACTAACCTCCACCAATCTTTAGAGCCAAGGACAGGCTTAGTAATTTCCTGCCTTACTAGTTAGCTGCCTACCAGACAGTGGATTTCAGCTAATATTATTCAGAACAAATACTTGAAAGATACATCTACTGCAGAAGCCAACATTTTCTTCTTCATTTAATTTGATTCTCAAGTCACATAAAAATAATTCTAAAGAAAGGAGGTAAACAGAAAAGATCTTTCTGAACAAACAATGAATTCATCTGAATTATGTTAAAATATATAAAAAAATGTACATGTGTATTAGCTTACTGTCAGGAAAGTTATCAGAGCTATTTTGGGGCTTAATTCAACTCCATCTTCCCTCTGAGACATAAAGGGTTTTTATTTAAGTCCATTTTATAAGAGAAGGGAATTCGGTTTTCTATAGTATGCTTCTTACTCTGAGTTTTCAAAAGAACATCACACAGCAACATGTTAGATGCTTGCTTGTGGACAGTACAGCAGGATTCCGGAGCCTCTGAGGATCAGGCACTGCTTCATGCTGCTCTCTGATCAGCTGACTTTCTGTTACTAGGAGCCAGTGGTGTGTTTGGCTGGGGCTGGTACTGTAGAAAAGGTCTTTAAAAAGCAGCAGTTCACAGTAGATGTGCATGGAGAAAAGGGGCAAAGAACCAACCAGAGCTAAATGTTGTAAGTATGGAGAAATGAAAAATAGGATGCAAAAAATAGTAAAGAAAACGGACTCATCTTTGAGAAAACAGCTGTTGATCTACCTTAAGTTACACTGATGGGCCTGAATTTATCATGGATTCAAAATCAGCTCATTTGTGGAGTGTTTTTGTTTTTNACTGAGATNCATCTTTAAATGGAAAGAACAGTCCAGTTATTCTTAATGCTTGCTGCATTTTCTCTTCTCTCAAACATGTAGTGAAGACAGTTCTCACAGGATTTTGTCATGATGAAATTTTTCATGGGTTTCTTTGAATATATTCTGTGCTGCTGCTGAGTTCACAAAAGACAAATCAGAAGATTATATTAGCCATGCCACTTTCCAGAAATGTGTAATATCCAATCCAACAATCTGTGGAGGAGGTAGGTGACAGTCATCGAGCACAGAGCAATTATCAAACTTAAAGCTAAAACGGAAAATTGGTTCTCATACTGTGTGCTCTCATAGTTTGGTGTCCATATTATTACACTTGAGAGTTTGTGTTGTAGTATGTCCTTCTACATACCCATTCTTTAAAACAGTGTTGTTTTGAAGATTGGGATCCTGTTAAAAACATATATTTAACTGAAAAAGAAATATATCATTTTCCCTTTTCCATTTCCTGCTCCCAGTCCTTCCCAACTATCTTTCTCCAAACCCATTCCATGTATATCCTACTCTCAAGTTGATAGCNTCTTTATTATTACTACTGTTATTATTGTTACATACATGCACACATACATACACAGATGTATGTATGTGTATACATATTTATACAAAATACAAACTGCTGAGTTCATTTTTGTTGATGGTGCATATTTGATTCCAAGGCTCTCCACTTCATATTGGACAACCAGTAAGTGGGGGTCATTTTTCTTCTCCCCACAGTCATTACTTTCCAACAGTTCTTTGTGTAGGCATGGGACTTCAAAAAATCCCCCCATTCACATTAACATGTCCATTGATATTGCCATCATTCCAGCCTTGTTCATGCAGACATTTCTAAGAGAGTCTGTCCCACAGCAGACTTTCTGATATCCCTGTTCTGACATTCTTTCAGCTTTTTCTTGACATTCCTTGAGNCACAGATTTGGTAACTTTAATGTAGGTTAACATTTTGGGGTTGGCCTCCTCACAATCTGTTGATATTTGCATTGTGTCCAGTTGAGGTTTTTTGTGATAGTCTCAATTTGCTATAAAGAGGCTTCATTGATGAGGGCTGGTGGCTATACATATCTGTGGGAAGAAGAAGATANTAAGATATTATACTCATTTAACAGAGTGGTTGTAGTAGACTCTTCTGTAAAGTCCATGACCATACTAAGCCCTAGGAAACTGAGTAGGTTTCCAATATGAGGAATGATTTCCCTCATGTTGAGTGGGATTTAAGTCCAAATAGACAGCTGTTTGTTATCATCAACATGCAGCTGCCACTTGTTGCGCACTGTGGGATATGTTTCTGGCTGGTCATTGCCATGGTTCATAGGTGTTTCAGTTGGATAATTCTGTTTAATTGCTTAACTCTCTTTGCAATATGCATAATATTTTTTGGTATCATGGAAGGTAGGCCAAAGCAAAGTGGCTTTCAAGTTAGATTCATCTCTAATGATTTCTATTTCCTAATTTTTGGTGTTCTACCTTCTACCCCTTATAGACAACAAAGAACTATACCAACCAATTGACTATTGGAATCTTATCACACTCACCTTCACATTTCTGTTCTCAAGAGTGAATGACAGGATTTGAGTTACTGTTTGAATGAGAATATAAATACATAGGTGCATATAGGAATGAATATATGAATAAATTAATTAAGGTATATTAATTAATTAAGATCCCTTGGCATTGGAGTTATATTTGACTGTGAGAAGCCTGGCTTGGGCAACAGAATGTGGTCTTTTGAAAGAACAGCAAGCATTCTTAACCATTGAGTCAACCTTCATGCTCCCGTTTCATTTCTGTGTCAGCTTTCTCTAGGCTCTCTCCATTTTATGAAGAAGAATTCATACTTCTCCCAAAGTCTAGTAATTATACTAGACACACATATAATCTGAGAATCCCTGGGGCAGAATGGCATATGTTCTGAGTCTTTTAGTTACTATCGATGAGAGCTATCTTAGAACTGGGAAAGTTCATAGAACCAGCCAGAAGACAAACAGCTCTTAGGTTCACAAGTTCAGCACTGTGGCAGACTGAATCATTTGTCATGTTCTCGAGAGTTTAATATAAGCTTTTGATAGTGTACTCTTCTCTCGTGTTTGGAAGGTTCCAGAGGTATTTCAAAAAACTCTTCTGAAGGGTTTNGGTTGGAAGGAAGGCACAGTTTCAGTAACTGAATCAAATACTGGGAATGTTTTATTCGAGATAAGGGACAGACACAGAGCTGTGTGCATTTCCCAGCCTGAGCAAATCTGAAGAAATCACAAGTCAGTTCTCAACACTGACTCACAGTCCCTGAAATGGTGAAGATGAAAACTCACTGCTCTGAGTAGCAACAAAATGAAATATTTTTGAACACCTTTTCCTGACAAGTTTCAAAAAGCAAAGGAAGCAGTGGAAGGTAGAGTTGCTGGCTGCAAACGCCAGGAATGAATGTATTGAGAACAGTTATTTTAGTGATGCTGGCAATAAAAATTAAATGGGGGCCTTACGGAAATATACATTTCGTCAGAAAGTGCTGGGACAAATGCACGTTTTGAAGACATTCTCACCAGCCAGGCAGACATGGAAAGGAATGCCAAGTCAGAGTAGAGAGGGAATGGAGAAAAGAGAGAGACCAAAAAAAGATACTTGCTAATGCTTTTAGGGATATCTGGGACATCTTTTAAAGTGCTCAGTTCTAGAAATGCAAAGAGAATTCAGGGTGAAGGATAAAGAAAGGAAAATGAGGTTAAAAAGGAAAAAAATAAAAAGATAAGAATTTGGTATTTTTTTTTTCTGAGACAGGGTTTCTCTATGTAGCTTTGGTGCCTTTCCTGGAACTCACTCAGTAGCCCAGGCTGGCCTCGAATTCACAGAGATCTGCCTGCCTCTGCCTCCCGAGTGCTGGGATTATAGGGGTTCACCACCGCTGCCCAGCAAGAATTTGGAAATTTTTAAGGCCCAGAGAAAGAGAGAAAAGAATGATTGTGCATCATTGCTAATTAATGAGATATAGTTTAATAAAACTGCAAACTTTGTAGGATCAAGTGAACCAAGCTGAGAATCTACCTCTTCTAGTTAATAACTATAGACTCCACATAAATCACATAAGTTCTCTGAACACTTCTTTCTCATTTTAAAAATCATAATAGAAATGAATATTCCTCATTAAATTTAAATTAAATAATTGTCCTAAGGGTCTGGAACAGCCCCTGACAAATGGATAACACTTAAGCTGGTCCACTTAAAAATTTAGTAGAATAAATTTCCAGACAAAAAGAACAAGGCAATATTCTTGTCAGGAGGAGTTCTAGCCAAGTATGTCAGTTTCTATTATGTTTGCAATAGGGTCATCACAGATTTGATATACTCTTAAGATATTTCTGCTAAATGTGTGTTCTACAGAGCATTAATCCTGTTGATAGTTCATAAGAGTATACATATACATATATGAATGAAATAGCAATTATTAAAAATAATTGAAGAGGCATGAGTTTGATGGAGAGCAGGGAGTGGTAGAAGGATTTGAAGAGAGTATTGACAGGGAGAAAATGTTGTAATTAAATTATAATCTAAAAAATTGAACCTAAAAAAATAATGTACAGATTATATCTCATGTGTGTGTGTCTATGTTCATGACTTGAAGTTTAAAAAAATATGTAAATCCCTACTTATCCTGACCAAAAAGAATATGGGAAACTCAGCAGAGAATTCAAATTTAAAAAGAGATGCTGACCTTCTCATTGTCCAGAACTAGGCAATAAAATGAGCCTCCAGGGATGACTTTTCACTTCTGTGGGTGGACACCTGTTGGCAGGATGACTTTTCTTTTTCTTTTTTCTTTTAACTTTTTAT
>LZPO01036474.1:0-18162 GCA_001675575.1 Neotoma lepida | reverse complement strand
AAAGAAAAAAAACAAGAAATCCCATCTTATAACCTATTGAAACAGCATGATCATATGAAATATGAGGAAACTTACACTGGAGTTGTGAGTGCCCAGAGGCAGCATGGACAGGTACAGCATAGACAAGATGGATCTGTCAAATCCAGTGCCAGCAGCCAGACATAGAAGTAAGGCCAGTGAGGATCACATGGTTCCAAAAAGCGCTCCAGGAAGTGTCAGCCTCCTCATTGCCTTTCAAATGATATGCTAAGATAAACCGCATAACAAAACTAAGACCAGAATCAGAAGGAGAACTGCGAAATACTGTACATATAACCAACAAAAACTGTCTTCCCACAAAGGGTTTAGTAAGGATATGTACTACATATCTGCTGCAGGGTAAGTTTTGGTAGTAAGAAAAGTTCTGAAATAGTTTGAATGGGGAGGGATGGATGGATATATAAGTTTAAGAAAATACTGACATGAGCCAGCCACTTTGAACATAGAGGGAAATGCTAATACACAGAGAAACACAGGATTTGGGAAATAAACTAGTTCCTGCAAGGCATGCTCACAAGTTAAAGATCCCCTGCCCCATGGGAATGAGGGACAGAGAAGCAAAACTGAGCTTACCTAGCCAAGTGAGGTAAATGATTTGGTCTTGGACTGAAACTCAGATCAGGGTTCATTTGTGGATACAAAGTACAAATAACATGCACATAGAGATGGGGGGATCTGGAACCTCTAGAAGTTTTATAATCCATTTAGGAATATATGGGTTCCTGTTTCTACTAAGAGAATAACACATAGGGTCCAACTATGTGAAGTGTATATGGACACATAAAATTATGGATATTAGATTAAGTCTCAGTGGGAGAAGGAGACTTACATATCTGCCTCGGGCAGCAGTCCCTAGGGAAGAGAAAACACAGGCCACCAGGTGCCTTGTAGTGCCAGGTGGATGGGCACTATTGTAGTGAGCAAATATATGGTGGGGTATGAAAGAGAAAGAGAGAGACAGAGAGAGAGAGACAGACAGACAGACAGACAGAGACGGAGAGAGACAGAGAGAGAGACAGAGAGAGAGACAGACAGACAGAGAGAGACAAAGAGAGAGACAGACAGACAGAGAGACAGAGAGAGACAGAGAGACAGAGAGACAGAGAGAGAGAGAAATGGTTCATGTCCTGTGGAGAGAGGCAGATCTGAATAGGAGAAGAAGGAACTGAGGAGCAGGCTGAGGTGGGTGACTTACTTGCTACTCAGGGCCATGGTGATGTCCTGGCCTGGGCTTCTGTCAAGGCCCATGTCTGGGTCCTGGCCCTGCTGCAGAAGCAATCTGCATTGATGTCCCATGGCTCCTGTTATCACCAAAGGCCAAGAGGACAGAGCTGCACAGAGTCAGCCCCTCACTGGCTGCAACACTAAAGATACCTGGCCATGCTCCTCACTGGCTTCAGCATTCCAGAGAGCGGGTCCTGCCCCTTGCCTGGGCAGCACAATAGAGCTGACCCTTGGGGAAGGAAGGAGCACAAGTGAGCTGGCCCTGGGGACCTGAGAGCAGGAGAGCTGCTCCTGCCCCTCTCATCTGCCATGTTGTAACCTGGGTAAGGGAAAGATGCCCTACCCCCCTCTCCTACAGTGAGCATGACAGCTGACTCAGCCCCTCAACAGCTTCAGCACTAGGGAGAGTAGGCCCTGAATGTCACCACCTGGGCAGCACAGTAGAACTGTTAACAGGGGTTCAGGTGAGCTGCCCTGAGCCTAGGAGATCTGGCCACACAGTTCATCTGTCATGGGGAGGCATAGATGAGGGAGAGATACCTTCCCCAGCCCCTGCCCCTCACTGCCTGTGGCAGGTGGGAGACCTGGCCCTGAGGTCGTGAGAGCAGAACTCCCCTGCCCCTTACCAGCTGCAGCACTCAGGAGAGTGATCCTGAGGGTGTAAAAGCAGGAGAATTTGCACTCTCCTTGCTCCTTGATGCACAGGGGTGAACTAGCTGGAGCAGTGCTGAGCTTCCTCTGCTGGTGAGATGGCTGACCAACCGTTTAACTACTCAGGCCAGGGCTATGAGTTGACCCACACAAACATCCACCCCATCTATGATCTGCTGGAGCATATGAAAGGGCCAGTCCTGCAGATCAAAAGCTGTAGAATCTCCACAACACAGGGCAACAACAGAATATCCAAGAGGAGTCCCAGGGAGGGCCCAGTATCAGTAGTGTAACAGAAGCCAGAGGCCTCAAACCAGACCAATAACTCATTGCAATGAACATTTGCAAGTAAAGATGTATGGACTAAAGAGTATACTGTGTGACTCACTGTGTCACACTACAACTACCAAGACAAGATTTTTCTTTTTCTTTTCTGGTCTCCTTTTTTCCTTTTCTCTTAAATTTTATTTTATTTTATTGGGGGGGATGTAATTGCTAAACAGTCTTATTAATAAAGAACCCAAAGCCTGATATTGGGGTGAAAGCTGAAAGATCAGAGAAGCAGAGCAAGCCAGCCACAAGTTCTTACCTCTGCCAAAAGAGAGCAAGCGCCTCTCTCCACCCTGCCTTATCATTTCCTCTCTCGCCCAACTCTATCCCTTCCTGTCTGTCTGTGCAGACCTCCAGACCTCTACGGTTAACTAGTGGCTAGCCCCTCCTTCTGATTTTCAGGCAAGCTTTATTTGTTAGAGCAAAAGTAAAATATCACCACAGGTGTTTGCAAAGGCAGAGGGTGGTTATGAAAGGACAAGAAGATGAATGGGATCAGGACGCATGATGTGAAAGCCACAAAGAATAAATAAAAAGTTAAAAAAAACTTTAGATACTAAAAAAAGTTTATTCATGTTGCATTTTCCTATGAGCAATGTAGTCTTGAACTACAGTGCCCAAGTTAATCTGCCCTGTGTGTGTGCCTCTTGTCTCCNTTCTATCACTACTTTTGTACTTTAGGTCATAAATAAAATGTTAGTTGAACATAACTCTACAATAACTTGATAAGTAATCTGATGACCAACATGGCTCCTATATGACTAATGGGCCACTAGCACATAATGTGTGCTTGTGCAGGAAATAGGACAAATCATATATTGGACAAAACACAAAAAGACACTGTGACATTTGGGAAGCTATTCAGACAGTGAGTGATATACAACTTATGCATTGCTTACTTTGGAAATTTCTATTTAATGTCTTCAGAAAGTACTTCTTTTATCTGCGCTCAGCCACAGAAAGTAAATGTAAGTGAAACCAAGAAAACTATGTGTGGGCATACTATATTTCTAATACTACACACTAAAGTGTAACAGCAACTGGGGGTATTGTACATGGCCTTGAGACTTGGATCATCTTTATACTTGTGAATTTCCACATTGAATTCTATCTCTACAAATATCATTTTATCATGTATTAACCAGGCCTGTAATGGCATTTACCATATAACATTGCTATGACAAATTAATTACCTAAAACTTGTGTTGCCAAACCTCCTAGATTTATGATGTTTGTATAGTCTGCACATTTTACGTTTGATCCTATGCTAGCGTAGTTAAAGGTTAAGAGTAGCAGACTTGATTGTACATCTGATCACCTGGAATGTCTTTATGTTATTTATTCTCAAGTATGACTTCTGGAACATGAAAACCTAGTAAAAATTTAATTCAGGCCAAATGTGCAACTTCATGCTTTCTAATATTTGCCTTAGAAAATATTAAAAGACATGGCTGAAATTAATTTTAATTATATATATTATTTAAGCCAATCTATTATAAATTATGAACTTTCTTATTGTTTTGTATATTTTAAAGTTATTCACTCTGGAAATATTTTAAAAATAGTATGACAGACATTAACCAAGTGATTGCAATGGAGGAATATGAGCTCAATTCTGAGCATAGCAGAAGTGGCTGGACTATATGGTCAATTATTAGACTGACGGAGACCAGATGGAAACTTATTAAATGGAGACAACCANGGTAGAGAAATTCTCATTAAACTTACTCAACAGGTTTCTTGCTAAAGGATTGAAAGACTAGAGAGGGTAGAAGGCAAATTTGATCAGACATTAAAGGTAGTTGGATATCAAGGATAGAGCAATTCTTGTTGAACTAACTTAGCAGGATTTTTTTTTAATTGGATTTGGCAGCTTAAGGACAGATCTCAAGGACATAGCCTAATTGTAAAAAGAGTTCAGCAGAGGCTATTTCAAGATTATTCGGAGAGCATCTTTGTCCTTATGTTAGCTGGATTTACAGTAAATATATGTTTGAAATCCTGGGTATATTTTACTTACATGGTACACTTTAGTTTAAATCAGCCACCTTTCCCACATTCATAGCTTAGCAAGGCTAGTGGCTATTGGATTGAGCAATGAAGTCCCAAAAGCAGCAATTCACCTTATCTAGGGAAGGAAGCTACCATAATTATATTTTGTTTTGTCTTGTCTTAGAGTCCTGTAGTAACACACTGTGCAGCCAGATTTGAGAATGGAATTTAAGACTGCTTTGCTCCCCAGTGTGTTATTTACTGTTGCCTTTTTTAACTCCTGGGTTGGGTTTGATTCACAAGTGATTGCAAAGAGAACTCCATGGAGAATTTCAAACTACATCTTCATCTTTCTGTCATGTTTAAAATCTTCCCAGAGCACATAAAGGCATGTGAATTGTATGAGAACTGTCTATTATAAGGGTAAGACACAGTGCACTTTTTGAAATCATTATTCCCTGAATTTTTAAACTNGGGTAATGAATCCTATTGATATTTAAAACCAAGCATATGTTTTCGTAAAGTAAAGTAAAAACTGTAACTGTGAGGAAAAGATAATTTGAATTAAATCCACTGATAGGTATCAAAGGCCAACTCCCTAATTACATCTTGAATATCTTAAATGTCCTTTTGTATAATTTTCATCGGAACACAAACTATAGTTTCAATGTGCACTGCTTCTTAGCCTTCCAAAGGATGCACTAATTATTTCAGGATAAACTGGACTGGTGTAAAAACATCAAATGGAACACTGCCTTTTTTGCATCTGAGCTAGAGTTACATTTCCCAACCACCAGCACAAAAGCTATTTTATTCATGGGCAGCTTTAAGACTTAAAAAAAAATCATAAGAGACTAACCGTACACAAAAGCCATTAGTATTCCATAGGGAGGAATTGTGGTTTGTATTTGAGGCAGCTCACATAAAACTCAAGGTCTTAATACTCCTTTGAGGCCTCTCAGGCCCCATAGTGACTCTTGAAAAGGCTTTTATTTCTTCAACATATGTAAATTGCAAAGGGTGAAGTCACTGTGATTTAAAGCTAACATCTTCTTAAGAGCTCAAAGGAGACAAAGGTTTTATTAAGTGAAGTGGTAGAGGAAATTGACATTCCAACATTTCAATATAATGTGATCATGAAGATGGAAAATAATATTTAGTGAAATTAAAAGTTCAGGCTCAGAATGTGCATTACTTTTAATCTACATCCGATTCTTTCATTTAATTTACCTGACATGCTTCCTTCCTTTGAGGGAGTTCTCAAGCAAGATCTGTTGGATAAATGGACATTAATGAGATGGCCTCAGAGGTCACACTGCAATTTAAGTATCAGTTTTTTCCCAATATGTTTGACTGACTGGAATCATACATGAAGTTTTATTGAGCACACATAAACTTTACATTGTCACTTGACACACAATAATCATCAATAGCACTGCTAATTTTACGTTTTTAATTTTCTCAAGTAGAGAAAAACCACTTGTCCTCATGAAGGTTTAGTTGATGATTATAGTGTTGACTATTGTGGCACAGTACTTAGAAAACCACTTAGAAGGGAATGATGGTGTGGGCCCATGGTTCCAGGGTCTCAGAGAATCAAGGTGTAGATGATGTGACTAAGCAGAACAGCTAGCAACATGGCAGGCAGCATGCAAGAACGTTTGCATTTTCAGAGCTTTCTCCCTCCCCCCTTTTTTTTCTGATGACCCCACAAATGGGATAGTGCGGACTCCATTCAGGAAAAATCCCTCCCATTACTTAATAATCTTGCAATATCTTCACAGACATTGCATTAGTGTGCCTGACTAACCTAGAATCCAATTAATCTAATTACATTGAAAGTCCAAATTTACTATTTTAGGTAGCTAGGGAGACAGACAGATAGGATAGATAGATAGATAGATAGATAGATAGATAGATAGATAGATAGATAGATAGATAGATAGATAGTGCCCTATCATGAGCTATTTTCATTGAAGAAGCCATTGTATTTAGCATTCATGACTAAGTTAAAATGTAACTTTTAGGGGCTCCCCAATGCCCCGGCCAGCGGGGTCTTCAATGGAGACCCTAGAAGGGGGAACAGCAATTGAAAGGAACAAGAGACACAAAGAATGACAGCAAGACAAGATTCTGATCAAGCTGCAAAGTTTATTCTTTCACCAATTGATTATATAGCGGGAGCTTGTGCTTGGGGGTGTGGGTCAGGGCAATTAGGTTGCTAGGTAACCTGACTGCAAGATGTTTTCTCAAGAAGGTAGGGTAGCAGAAGTCCTTGACTGACAAAAAGATAAGGAAGTACCAAGCTGTTTTTGCTTAAGGCACTTAACAAGAATTCTGGAAAAGAAACCTGTTACTCAGGAAACAGGAACTGAAGATTACTGGGCTAAGATAGCTTAATTATAGCCAATACAGGTTTTGTCCTCCGGCACCCCAAGATGGCTCATCAGGTAAAAACACTTGCTGCCTAGGCGATAACCACACTTTGAACCCTGAGAACCACATGGTGGTGAGAAACAAATTCTGGCTATCTTAGAATTCACTATGTGAGCACAAAGGCTTTATAGGCCTCAAGAGGCCCCTTCAGGCCGAAGACTCAAAGCTGAATAAGGCCTGATAATCTAAGAAACATATATATCCACTAACAATTACATAGAAATAAAATGGATATTATAATTTAGTGCTTAAACAAATTGTAATGGTAAATGCTGAAATATTGTAATAAAAATGTGAAATTGTCTTCTATTTATTTTCGTTTTTTTTCTCTCTCTCTCTATCTCTGTGCATGTATATGTGTGCATGTGTCCTGTGTGTGTGTGTGTGTGTGTGTGTGCACAAGTGAGTGTAGATGCTTTGACACACTTTTGGAGGTCAGAGAAGTTTTCCAGATTTGGTTTTCTCCTTCCACCAGGTCTGTCCTAGGGATAGAACTTTGTGTTTCAAGGTTGATGACCATTACATTTATCCACTGATCTATTTTGCAAACCTTGCTTACTTTCTTAAATGCATAATTTCAGAAACTCTCCCTAGAAATATTCTTTCATATCTGTGAAGATATATATATCTTCAGTCATGTAGCAGATGCTATGNCTCTTGATAAGACTTAATATTCTATAGGTTGTCACATTCCTATAGAAACCTTTTCCCTTTTCCAAGTTTTTTGATAATGACCAACAACAGAAACAGAAAATTTCAATTTATATGAAGTAAATAAGTACATACAACCATAGATGTTATATTTTAATAGCATACATAGATTTGCTTAAACATTCTTTGTAAAATGTTACTATGTATCAGAATAAATTTCAAAGAAACATCTGAAAATATCTTTTGAAGTTGGTGCATCTAACTTGAAAATTCCTGGGTCGCAAATATTAAATAGTACATTGGAAAACAATGTGCAAGAGTTGATGGGGGTTTCTATAGGTTAAGAGTTTGCTGTGCAAATGTGAAGATGAGACTTCTGATTCCCAAATCATGGAATTTCTGTGAAAGCATGGAAGCATGCCTATAATCCCAATATGAGCTAGGTGGAGACTGGGTAAAATGTGACATATCTTTTCTTACTATATGATGTGGAGAGGAACTGAGGAAGGCACTTGACATCAGCCTGTTGTTTCAACATGCATGTTCACACAGATGCATGCACACCTACCCACACATATTACATTCCCATGCAAAAACACATAACAATAGGCACACAAAACAGCTATATATAATCAAGTGAAAACTAATTTGAATAAAAATAGAATCATTGGATCATTCTCCATCCTGAATATGCAGATATGAGTATTAACTGTGTCTGTGAGATTAAGTCCATTCTGTTAAGAAAAGTTAAGCAACAAATCCATGAAACATGAATACATAGTTACTATAAATTAAAATACTATATATTGAAAAAAATTGTCTGTTTCCTACCTATTGGTTATCCTGTACCAAATTTTACACCCAAAAACATATATATCCAAGTAATATTATATGAACTGAACAGGATGTACTTATATAATTTGGAGTACACAAACACACATATATATGTGTATATATATATGTATGTATACAATTTGTATGTAACAACAATTAAAGAAAAAAGGCCATGAATTTGAAAAAGATTAAGGAGGATACATGAGAGTGCTTAGAGCAAGAAAAGGAAAAGTAGAAATGATGCATTTATATTATAGTCTCAAAAAATTTAAGAAAAAAATATGACATTACATAAATTACATATATTTACCATAAAATCTTATTGTTTTTACTAGCTAGAAATAAAATAGATGTGGGTGAATCAACCAGAATATTTTATTCATTTTTTAATGCAATTGAATTTAATATTTAATATCATTATTGTTCTAGAATGGTCTGGATTCAGAGATCTTTTATGACACAATCTAAGTTCAAGCACCTCACTCACACACGCATACTGAGATGCTTCAGCTCATTAGCAGCAATTCAGAAAAATGTTTGCTTGACACTGTTTCTAACCCACAGTACTGGCTGCTTTTTATCACATGACCCATGAAAACTAAAAAAAATGTGGGGGAGAAAATGGAAGGGGACCCTGCAACTATGTTTGAATTTTCAACACTATAAAATCAAGCAATAGGGATTCTTCTGTTGTAGAATATTATTTTAAGATGTGTTACTTTTGTTTATGTTGCATTTGTTTAACTCTGTGAAACTGTGTTACTGTGCCTGTCTAAAACACCTGATGGCCTAATAAAGGGCTGAATGGCCAATGGCAAGGCAAGAAAAAGGATAGGCAGGGCTGGTAGGCCAGGAGAATATATAGAAGGAGAAATCTGGAAGGAGAGAAAAAGAAGTAGTCAGAGAAGGAGGAAGATTCCAGGGACCAGCCACCCAGCTACACATACAGCCACGGAGTAAGAGTGAGATTTACAGAAGTAAGAGAACAGGAAAAGTCCAGAGGCAAAAGGAAGACGACTAATTTAAAGTCAAGGAAAGCTGGCAAGAAACAAGCCAAGCTAAGGTCAGGCATTTATAAGTAAGAATAAGCCTCTGTGTGTGAGTTATTTGGGAGTTCTGTGGTGGGTCTCCCAAAAGAGTAAAAACCGAACAACATTCTTCCTTAAATAGAAAGAGTAATAAACATTCACATTTTGTTGAAAAAGTAAATATTTATTTCTTTAAGAACTTACTAAGATAATCCAGAAAATTGACTTTATTCTTTCCTCTTTACGCTTTTGAAATTGAAAAATGAAGAAAAAAAACAAAAAAACAAAAAAACAACAGCAGCAGTTAAGATAATCATGACCATTCTAGATGACTGCAAGATCGCAGGACATTTTAAAAATGCCTGAATGTTGTTTAAGACTTAAAACATAGTGTTCATTTTTAAACATCAAAGGATTTCTTCTCTTCTTTACCAAAGCAAAAAGAGGAGAAAGAGTTTTGCAAAAGCTGAGTAAAGTAGACATCAGACCTAAACAAAATGTTTCTTGCTTGACCAAATCTAGTGGGACTCACTAACAGAAGCGTTTGTTTTACCAATAGAGACCCACCCTGTGTCTTATCTCTCACTAGTTGCTTTGCTTGCTTGTCTGTCTGTCTGTTTGCTTGTTTCAAACATTTGTAATCCTGAATTTTCTTGGGAATTCCATTGAACCCTATCACCTTTAAACTTGGATACAGAACTCATTCCTTATATCCACATAGGAGTTGGTAATTTTGTCATCCTCATGTAGATGTTGCCCCCCTTCCCATATTCATCTACATCTAGAAGGTGACTGCTTTTTCTGTTTTGAATTTTTACTATAATAACTCACGGGACATTTAGGTGAGTGCTGGGAATATGATCTCTTGTCACAATTATGTGGCAAGCTCTTTACCCACTGGGAAATCTCTTTAACTTGGGAGGGTCCCTACAAATGTTATTGCCATTGGAGAAAAGATTTGCATTGGAACAAGAAGGAAATTCGGCTCAAAAAGACTTAGTTAGCTGGTGTTGCTTCAAACTTCTAGAGTCTGACACAGGGAAGTTTATTTTAGACATATTGAAGTACAGTACAATTTTGGAAAAAAAAGTTTCCTCATAATAATTATTTCAATCCCATGTGCACAATGAAGCTTAAGGCATGAGAACATCAAAATTCTTTTGCAAAGTACATATGACCTCTACCATAAAGATGAGTTCTATTGCTTAAGGGCCTAGAATATGATGTGGTCTTTGTCATAGAGATAGCGTAGAGGTCACCAAGTTATAAAGTACATGTGGCATTTCCCCTAAGGATGTGTTCTATTGACTGAGAAGCAATGCTCAAGATAAAGATCTAGGGAGAGAGAGTCTGTGTAAACATAAGAGTCTGGGGGATTCGGGTGTGGCCTGGCCCTACCCATAGCACAGATCAACAGACTACTAACAACACCCATTTCTAGCTTTCTGGGTGGAAAACAGGTAGTACGTCCCTTTTTTTTGAAGAGACAAGTCTATGTGCTTAGCATTCCTGCTTTCCCTAGTGCTTATATGTGAGCTCAAAGACCTCATTCCCTCAATACAACCTGTTCTGTATATTTTAGAGGCTAAGATTAATGATGAAGTGGGTAGCTGTGGACAAAAAGGATGGTACATTATATGATATTATGGTAGTGAAATGGAAAGAACTCAACATGATTTTGGGGTCAGACTCCTATATCCTATATTGTCTTCAACAATAAGGATGACTTTGATTCTGGATATAGGGAGAAGGCATGTTTTTGTGCTTGTCTGGTGACGTACTTCAAGGGAAAATCAGATGTACATTTATTTTAGTTTTATGTATATGCGTGTTTTGCCTGCATGTATGTATGTGTAACATGTGTGTGCTCAGTTCTCATGGAGAGAAGAGGCCATTACATTCTTTGGAAGTAGAGTTACAGGAAGTTGTGAGCTGCCTGATATAGGTGCTGGGACCTGAACCTGTATCTTCTACAAGACTAACAAGTGTTCTTTACTGCAGAGCCATTTCTCTAACATCTATTTTTGGACATTAAAGTAGATCTTCTATTCTAGATATGCAAGTCTGAATGCTGAGAAATCGGTTGTATATCCATTTGTAAAGTCAGCATATCAAAACATTCTCAGCCACATCAAGGTAATAATAGAGAATTCAATGACCTTATGAAAAGAGACATGTATAATGCAGTGCTAAAGACTTATAATGGCTTTAGTTGTGTGGAATTTGTTTTTGGCAGTTTGTAAATGAATTCCAGCCAAATGGCATTAGAGCACATTCTTCAAGTTACTTACCCAGAAATGCATTGTTTTATTCTTTTTTTTAGTCCAACTCCTATGAAACTCTTGAAGTACATTAAAATCCAATTTATCATATGAAGTTTTCCCTAATCTCTTGATGTTAAATTGATGGCTCCACAACTTTATTCATATAACCAGTCAAGACTTTTATGTGATGAATTTTTATGAGGATGGTAAAGGACCGAGATAATGATTTCAATAATTTTGAGCATGCATGGAAATAACCTGAAACAATTCAAGATCAGACAACACAAAACCCTCTAAAAACATGACTTTCTCCTAGAGATGTGTTCATTAGTTTTCTATCAAATTAACACAAGATAGCGTCATTGTGGAAGAACAAAATTCAGTTGAGAAAATTACCTCAACAAATTAGCCTGTAGGCAAGCTTGTGGTGTATTTTCTTGATTGACCATAAATCAAGACCACCTGACCTGGTGGTCCTGGTGGCTATAAATAGCAGGCTAAGAAAGCCATGAAAAACAAACCAGTAAGCATCACCTCTCCATGGCCTTTGTATCAGTTCCTGATTCTGGGGTTTTGCCTTGAGTGTCTGCCCTGACTTCCTTAAGTGATATATACTGTTGCCTGGTTGTATAAGTGAAATAAATACTTCCCTCCACAAGTTTCTTTTGGTGGTGGTGTTTTACCACAGCAATATAAACCCTAAGACAGAAATTGGTAGTAGGCCATGGATACTGCTCTGACAGATCAGACCAGGTGTTTTGGGGAGGATTGTGATATTTGGGAATGGAAATATTATTAAGTTATGAAAGCTGAATGAGTTGCTCTGTAGTAGCTTGGAACATAAGACTGATGAGAGAATGCAGACAATGGAGGTATGGTTTCTGTGGTTTCATAAGACATAACATCCCTAGTGAGGTCTTTGTGTGATTTTTTTTAATTAAAAACCACTAATGTGAAGCCTTTNCTTTGCTGGGACAATCAATGCTGGATAACTGGAGCTGAAGAATCAGCTGTGATTGAGAATAGACCAGCATCATTGAAGTGAAATCATCTGGGAAATGTTTCCTCAAGGTCAGCACACAGAAACTGTGGTTCAGAGGTTGCTAAGGGTACATTTCATACTGGCAGCCTAACTTGAGAGTAGATGAGTCACACAGGTGGTACTGGTTATGTGGTCCCAAAGGAGTCATGGAGAACAGCTGAGGCTTGGTTGCTTATGATAGTGCTTGAGTACCTGAAGAGAGTCAATGAAAGGTCATAGTGAAGATTGTCGCAGTCAACACCCAGGACTGAAGGAATCATGGAAAGCAGTTGNGGATGGCCATCACATGGCAAGGCAAAGAAAGCTCAGGAGCATGGGAATCAAAGTATTTTGGGGATGACAGCACCATGGGAAGATCACCAAAGACTGCAGCAGTTGTGGAGTAGAGCTGGCCTAAGCCTAGGAGAAAAAGTGAATAGGCCATGGGTGGCAGAGTCATAGAAGTGCCACTTCCAAGACCTTAGGGCCTAAAAGATCTTGAGTTCCATAAGCCTGACACTGAGTTATTTATACTCTTGCAGTTTTAGAAAGACTTTGGATATTTTAAATGTGCTGAACTTTTAAAGTTTGAATTTTCAAAGAATGTTGGACTTCAAAAGTTTGAAATATGTTGATACTAATGACATCATTGAGACAAGTACCACAATGTTATGCTTTTTGACCATAGGTTTATTTTCTTCTGTTTTTTAAATCACAGCCATAGAAACCCTAACTAAGACATGACTATGCCATTGTTTATCTGTAAGGACATCAATGCCCAAGGTTTCAGAACTGTAAAGCTAGACTAAGGAAAGCGATGGTGCAAAGGCCACTGGCAAGGCACATCTTTCCAACATATCATCAGGATTTCAGTAAACAACACCCAGTATACAAGGGATAGATATTTATGAAAAGTAATTGGGTGAGTCAGAAAGTGTGTTGCTGCTCAACTAAGACATTATTAGTTTCAAATGCATCTTTGATTTTTGAGAAATTGTGGATAACAACATCTTTTATCACTACTACTCTTACCTATAAAGTGGAGGCTACATATATTTCATGTGAGTGTTATAATTAAATGGAATGCACTGTGATAGGTAACACACATCCAAAAACACACAATTATATTATTTTCTTCTCTTTGTTGTTTACCACCTAAGAAGAGAGCGGTGACTGATATGTAGGGCTGAGCCTAGGCATGGGAGATAAGGTGGAGAGTTAGCTAACAAGAGGAATCCAAGATCAGATTAAGTGGTCTATCCATAAGTCTCTTATTAAATTCTTACTCTGCATAATTTTACAAATCTTAGATCTTGTCTACTAATGACTGTAAACTCAAATGCTGTTGGTAAAACTATTATTTCACTTCCTAACTCCTAGTGTTCATTGAGTTGGCTTCTTTTATACTTAATGTGTAGGTTAACTATAATATGCCAAACATAGTGATATATAGCTCTTGTGCAATGTTAACTAGGCAAAGATGTGTTACATTTGTTTATGTTGCAGAATATTACTTTAACTAATGTAAAAATGTGGTACTTTTGTTTGTGCTGCATTTGTTTAATTATGTAAAGATATACTGCATTTGTTTCACCTCGCCTGCCTAAGGCACTTGATTGATCTAATAAAGAGCTAAATGGCCAATAGCTAGGCAGAGAAAAGAGAAGCAGGGATAGCAAGTAGAGAGAATAAATAGGAGAATAATGAGAGAAGTAGAGGAGGGGAGAGAAGAAGGGCGATGCCCGGGGCCAGCCAGGCAGCCACCAGCAGGCAGACATGAGAAGCAGTAAAAGTAAGATATACAGAAGGAAAAGAAAGTAAAAAGCCCTGAAGCAAAAGGTACATAAAGAGAAACATGTTATTTTAAATTAAAAGAGGTAGCCAGAAATGAGCCTAAGTTAGGCCAAGCATTCAAAACTAATATTAAGTCTCCACACCATGGTATAGAAGCTGGTTGGTGGCCTAAATGGAAAAGCTGGTACAGGTAGATGAAAAAACAAAACAAAACAAAACAGAATCATTCTGTTTTCAAGCAAGTTTTATTCAATCTGTGAAGTAAATACAAATGTACATTAAGTAGTTTCCAAAAATATTAAAATAAGGACAAAACAATATTCTGAAACCTGCTAAAGCTCTTTTAATTTTTTTATTTACATTTATTTATTATGGAGGAAGTATGCACATACCCCAACATGACTTGAGAGAACCAGTACACTCCTTCTACTGTGTGGGTTTAGGAATTAAATTTAAATTGTCAGATTTGAAGATAAATAAGAACAAAAAAGAATTACTGAGGCATCTCATTGGGTTCTGACAGCTTTCTTTATAATAATAATTATTAATTATTATTATTATTATTTCATATATTACATCCCAACCACAGTGCAGTTTTTGCTTTCTCCTTTCCTCCCACTACCTACCCCCACTTCCCCTTTTTCTCATATCTACTCCCCCTCTGTTTCCCTTCAGAAAAGAGCAGAACTCCCGGAGATATCAACCAGATATGGCATAGCAAATTACAATAAGACTAGGCATATCTCATATCAAGGCTAAAAAAGGAAACCAAGTAATAGGAAAAGAGTCCCAAAAGCTGGCAAAAGAGTCAGAGACTGCCCCTGCTCCCACTGTTAGGAGTACCACAAGAACACCAAGTTACATAATCATAACATATATGCAGAGGACCTAGATGAGACCATACAAGCTCCTTGATTGACACTTCAGTATCTGTGAGCCACTATGAGCCCTGGTTAGTTGATTCTGTGGGCTGTGTCCTTATAGTCTGACAGCTTTTTTTTAAAAATTAAATTTCTAATTTCTACTACAAACAATATAATATCAACATAAGATAATAAACACTAGATTATTTTTTAAAGCCAAGAAATTGAGAGGAGGATGTGTTGTGGAGAATGTCAGGGTGGGGGTGGGGGATTGGAGGGGCATAGATTTTTCCATAAATCCAATACCACATTTCTGCCTCTATATAAAATTTAAGTTGGTGAATATTTAAATGTAAATTCCATAGGTTTTAGGGACAAGGCATAAATGAAGATAAAAATCTTACCATGTTCTGTCATTTTCTATAAGAGTTGTTTATGTTTAGTTTGTATATATTATAAATGTACATTCTGTTGTTTCTCCTCAGAGTATATAAATTATATATATATATATATATATATAATCAAAATATAATCAAATAGCAACTATATAAAATGTTAAAGAGACAAACTCTATACAACATTTGATGCAATTAAAGGTCAAATAAATTAGTTCCTCAAGATCTCCTTAAGAGCTGGGATTTTGGCCTACAGAGAATATTATTTCAGTAGCAGTACACCAAAATCACACCTTCCCTTCAAATCACAGCTTCTTTCCCAGCCTCAGAAAGGAAAAATATTGTTTGTGGTAGAAAACACCAGTTGTGTGTAAGAAGAGCCTTCAGAATCATGAAAGGGAACAATGAATTAATTAATCGATTTGCATTCTAAGGCAATTATTTTCTTCTGAAGATGCCTTACACAATATTGTGATGCAGAGAGTTCACATATTTATTAATAGTGATGAAATGAATAATCCCTAACATTAATACAGAGCTTTGCAGATCACAAGACACACTAACACTTTTGATTTCATTTAATTTTTTTCAAACACCATATAAAGGAAGCAGGATGGATTTTTATTATCCCTCCTTTATCTGGGAATAAATTGANGGTCATTGAGGTTAAACTAATGCAGAAACTTTCACAGTAACAGAAGAGGCAGGCATTCAGTCTTATAATCCAACTTCTTTTCTTACTGCAATTATTTCTCAAACAGTGAACCTTCATTAAGGGCAAAGCAAGATAATCTGCCATTACTTTTATATGATTAAGATAGGCACTCACATAAATGAATGTTAAACTCCTTCAACTTCGCTTATATAAAATTTCAAAAGTAAAATCATATAGAATATTGTAAAACTCCAAATAAAACCCAATATTGTATGAAATCAGATATTTAAAAATGCAGTGTAGTTTTCTGGGGCACAATTATCATTCAGAATGTGAAAATAACACCAAGCATTAGGAATAATGTCCTTTGGAATTTGCATAGTGCATCTTCCTGTGTGTCACAGATGGTTTGATGCTCCCTGAAATTATGTTCTGCAACATTCAGAAGAAATACCCTTGGTTTGGATCACTATGCTCTAGTTCTGACTTTATGTGAAATGACTCAACCATCTAGGTGTTAATTTGACTTTTGATATCTGTGCATGAACAAAGTAGCACCTCTTGTTATGAACACATCAAATGGGAAACACAGGCACTGCATCCTTAGGACCACACCAACTATGGTAGTCATTCACCAGAGACCCCCAAAGTTTTCTGTAGTTTATCAGATTACAATAAAAGAGTAAAATAAATATAATTTGTAGTAAATGTCTGCACCTTGGAGAATATTTCTGTAAAACTTCAGAGATTATTGCATATTTATCAGGATGTTTTATTCTACACACAGTGTGGCCTTAGTGCAGAACAAATATTCATTACACATGTTCCCCTGCCTGTTAGGCTTCATGGCACATGGCTGCATTCTCATAAGGCATTATGGGAGTAAATCCTACATGATTTATTCAGTTACAAGGAGGTAAAATGAAGTTTGGAGACAGAAACTTATTCAAGCTTTGTTGTAAGACAGCAAATGCAGGAACCGAAATGATAACCCAGATCTATATACACAGGACTGCCCTTGTTCACCCACAGTTTCCCTAGATGTAGGAATAATTCCTCACATTGACCAAGAGCAAATCAGATTTTAGCTACCATCTCACTAATCATTCTTAAAGAACAGGAAAAAAAAGTAAAATAAACATTGATTGCTTCCTCATATAACACCACTTCTCTAAATTATAGTGTGTGTAGACCTCAAGGCAACAGTGTGTGAGACACAGGTTTCAAAGTCAAGATGAGATNTTATTAATGTTCAGGGACTGTGTTTCTTTGAAACACTTAATAATCTGTCTTCCCTGTGCTTGCTGAAAGGTTTGTTTCTATATTGAAGAGGGATGTGATGTAGCAGAATGTTGAAAGGGTGTGTTTTGTAGGTTGGTGAGATCTATAAACGTTAACAACTCAAACTGAAGAATTCAATGCTATAAATATGCCAATCTTATACACTTTGAGAGACCTGAGAGAGAAGTGGAAAAACAAACCAACAACATAATGCTCCCACATAGGACCAACATTTCTTGGTTTCAAGTTTAAGTCACACAAAAATCTTTACAAGACTCCCGTGAAAATCTTTGTAGCTAATATTTATGCTCAATGAAACAAGAAAATTGAGCTGCTGAGGTAATAGCCAGCTTCTTCTGAGAACAAGACAGTGAAACTTGTGCATAATTAATTTCTATCTCAAGTGACTTGATTAGCATAAACTCTGTATTCTAATTACCAGCAGGTTTGATGAACTTTCCACATACACTCGATCCTTATAGTTTCACATAAGATACTCATTGTGTGGTGTTTTCAGGCTTGCCTTTTGTTTTTGTTTTCAGTCTGGCCTGATTCAGAATGGTTGATTTCCTCCTAATTGTATGACTCACAGCACTGACCACAACTAGCTAAACACATAAAATGTGTTCTCCTATCTAACATTTTATTTCCTAACACACACACACACACACACACACACACACACACACACACACACACACACA
>LZPO01036473.1:0-18176 GCA_001675575.1 Neotoma lepida | reverse complement strand
AAAAAAAACTTGGAGGTAAGAAGAATGCCTTGCGTTTCCTTTAGTAGGCATTATTATTATTAAGTACCCAACCCAAAAGACAACCCACTTATGCTGTATACACTACATAAATTGAAAATCTAGATATTCGGAATACCAATACAAACTGACTAATAATTTCATGCAAAATAATTTTATTTAGACCATATGACATGGGCATCTTTAAGTAATATATAATGTAGTCTAATACAATTACAATTTAACAATCAATTAAAGTAATGCTTAAACCCACTCTCTTAGTATTTTCTTATTTACCTTTTCCTTAACATAGAATTTGTAATGATTAAGACTGTGGAGCTATATATGATTTATAAACACTTAGCATTACTTAAAATGAAGCCCTAAAAATGAAAGATAGAGGAAATTAAAAATTAACATTGAAAAATACATGGACATGCTTAATTCAATGCAAATGTTTATCTGTGTGTAACAGTTTATCAGATTGTGGGAAAGGTAGCAATCACTTCTTCTCAGGTTCTGTTCATTATAAATCAGAAAGAAGCTCAGTCCCTAGACAAACAGGTTCCCTGCTCAGCCACATTCATATGCAGCTGGAGGATTGCAGCTCTACTAAGTTCTCTATTCAGGGATGATGAGTGATGTGTCAACTATAAACAAGCATGTGTAGCCTCTCTCCGGGCAACCTGCTCAGTAATGTTTTATTAATCACTGCATTAATGGAATCTCAGAGGTTTGCTATGAATATAACCCCTGGAATATGTGGGCAGAAAACACTTCTGTACTCTGTGTATGCTAATATGTATTTTTCTTTCTCCCCTGGCTTTGCCTGGGGAGTTGGTGTGGGAACTGAAATCCATCTTGACTCAATAAATAAGTAGTTTATCCTGGGGGAAGAAGAGGGTTTACCTGGGAGGTGTAATGCCTGAAATCATGCTAATTTTTCCCCCAGATAACAAAACAAAACAAAACCTTAAGTTACTGATGGATTTCAAAGAGTGCTCAGATCCTGTCTGCCCAACTTGTCGGAAAAAAAGTTAATATTAGCCTAGCATACTCAATTTGATTGTTGCTGTAATTTTTCAGATGCTAGATTTATAGGCAACAAAAGACAGGGCTCTTGATCTTAGGCTTCTAGTTTTTCTAGAATAAAGTGATGTTGCAGCTATACTAGCATTTAAGTACCAGAGTACATAATAATAACATGACTGCAAATTCCTGTCTCTTGCTGAGGTAAGGTGCTGAGGTAAGGAAGAGGACAAAGAGGGCAATGTCCCAGATGTCTTTGAGAAGCTTTTATGCTTTGATATGAACTGTCCCCATAGACTCATTATGAGGTGATTAGTTATCAGGGAATAGGCAGATGGGCTGTTGGTATTTGAATCTTGGAGGTTCTGCCCTAATCAATAGATAAATGCTTTGATGAGTTCATGATATGATGACATAAGTGGAGGTGGTGAAAAGTAGAAGGTAGGCTCTGATGGGCAGGAATTGATTATTGAGGCACGTTTTTGATGGGTGTCTTGCCCTTCTTGTCTGTCCCTCTCTGAGTATATTTTTTGCCATTGGGTAATCCACTAAGTCATTAGGCAAGCATTCTACCATATGCTGTGCATCAGGATAAATGGACATACATGGATTCAGTGGCACCAGAGACCAGTGACCACGTCCGGAAACCTCTGAGACTATGAACAAAATGAATTTTCCTCCTTTAGTTGTTTTGCTTGGGTACTTCTGCTGCAGCATCTAAAAGTAAACATGGAAGCTATTACAAATACCTATTTAAAACCTGTTTTTGAGAAGATCTAAACCCGTGGTTCTCAACCTTCCTAATGTTGTGACCCTTGAATATGGTTCCTCATGTAGTGGTGACCCCCAACCACAAAATTATTTTCTTTGCTACTTCATAACTATAATCTTGCTACCATTATGAATTGTAATGTAAATATTTTTGGAGATAGAGGTTTGACAAAAGGGTTGAGACCCACAGGTTGAAAACCAGTGGTTTAAACTGTCTCCCTTTGTTGTCTTACAACAGTTGTAACGATCCCCTCATTTGGTGAGTTCCCATATACTCTCTGCTAGGTTTATCTTGAGGATTTTATATTGTTTTGTTTCATTTGAATAAGTTATTTTTTTGCACATGTATATGTGTGAAGGTGTGCACATGAGGCTTAAGGTTGAAGCCCAGTGTCTTCATCCTTTCCTCTCTATTTATTAAGGCAGAGTCTCTCACTGAGCAATGTCTGTCTAGTCTAGTTATTCTGTGTGTCCCAAGGATCTACGCCTTACATGGGGACTCAGCTTTTATGTGAGTTCTGGGAATCTGAATTCTGGTTCTCATGCTTACATAGCAAGTGTTTTATCCACCAAGCTATCCCACCAGGGCCACATAATTTGAAGTTAAAAGTTGTTTTGTTCTCTTTTCCCATTAGATTGTGAACAACTACCTATCAATCAAGGACAAGGCACTGGGTACTATTATATAATTTATAATGTCTTAACACAGTTATCAAATATTTGATCAATAAATTCCAAGTAGCATTTATGTGTCTGAGAGACAGGTCAGGAGATTTGAACAATTCTAGGATTCTAGAACTCAGAGGGTGGAAAAGATGAATGAGAAGTTAGAATTCAACTAGAGAAATTTGCCTNAAATAGTTCTGATCTGATTAGTTTTTGTGTTAAACTATTGTTTAATGTTTAGATGAAATATACATTAGAAAAGTTGAGAACATTTGAAGAAACCAGAAAAGAATCTACATCACTCATCTGGCAGACATTAGGAGAAACACTCCTGACATGGACTGGATGGAACAGCAGAGCCCAGGGCTGTGAGTTAGGATTCACAGTTGGGGCAAGAGCTCTCCATTCAAAATTCTTTAGGTCAAGACTCTTTGAAATCCCACAAGGAATACAAAGAGTTAAATAACCAAAACTTAGGTTGAATAGTATGAATTAATTTAGGAGAGCTTCTTCAATGAAGCCAACTCACTTCTACAGAAAAAAGAATCTGAGAGCTCTAGGTAACCAGACTGAAACTGATATAATAGAGATATTGATGACTTTAGAAGAAAAGCTTACTTTTCTATTAACCTTTCATAAAAAGGAAATTTCTTTTTAAAAAATGACATAGTTTTTTTTATATTTTGAATTTAAGATGAGTCTTCTTATGAGATAACAATGGGATTTGCAATTATACCAAATATTGGCTCCATGGGTGATTTCCAATCAATAATATTATCTTAGTTGAGTCATTCAATTGAGAATAGATGGAAGATGCGTTTGCTTTGTTTCAAAGTAAATTTTTATTTCCAAAACCCAAACTGCATTGTGTATGCCCTTCTCCCTTCCCGAGTGTGTGTGTGTGTGTGTGTGTGTGTGTGTGTGTGTGTGTGTGTGTGCAATTCAATGCCTCTAGTTTGGAGCTACCTTAGACTCCCTGTACTCTACCTTTCTTTCTGTCATCTTAAGAGCTGCCCAACCTAAAAGAAGCTACAGTTTGCTGGCATGAACACTGAGCCTAGAACACAGCTCACTAGAAGCTTCCCCTCTATCCCTGCACTAAATAATGAAGGGGCTGAAATCGAGGAAAATAATCTTTAGGACTTTTTACCATGGGCACCATGATCTCAGGGATCACTGCTAATAATGTATATGCTCCTTCCCCAGCAGAATTCAAAGTGCTGTGCACTTACTAACTCTTACTAATTTGGGCAAGAAAGAATAATATCTACTGCTGTGGGAAGAGAACAAGACAACACACACACACACACACACACGGGGGTGGGGGGGGTACGTAGATCTTAAAATGTTTGTTAAATCTCATATCTCCCCACTGAGAGATGCTGACTTATAATAACTGTGCCTGACTTGTTTGTGACCATGTGATAACGACTAATATTGGGCTTGTCTTCTTGCTGAATGAAGTAAAATATGGCCTTTAGAGGAGGAAGTACAATAGGTAAATCCCAGGGCCACTCTCTGGACTCTGCACAGGGCTCTCAGTTTCTTGCCACATGGTACTGACAATGTTACTGAACTGTAAAGACAGAGAATGGAGTTCTGTGATGCTGCAATGGTTGCAATTTTCAGAGAATGGAGCTGCATGGAGATGGAGCAGTGCAGGAGCTTGTCTGGTGAGGACAGAGCGGACTCATCAAACTTGAGAGGTACATGACATCATGTATAGTCATCCCTCTATATCTTCAAGGGTTTGGACTGAGGATTCCCTGCAGATAATGAAGTCCTCAGGTACTTGACTCCCTTGAACAATGACATAGTACTTACATATACTATCCACACCTTCTCACATACGTTACACAATTGCTACATTTCTTATAATCCTAAAACATTGTAAACAGTTGTACGAGGAGTGTTAGGGCAAAAGTGACAAGGAAAATAATCTGTATCTGTATATTTTTGGTACAGATGCAATAAGCACAACAGATCACAACAGAAATGTGAGGTAACCAATGTTCAAATAACTTCTGGAAAGAAATAGGGGAAGGAGGAGGAAGAGGAGCAGGAGTAGGTGTAGGAGAGAGAAAAAAGGCGCCAAGAGATGGAACTCAAAGTAAAGTGAAAAAGCATCATTAGAAATGGGTCCTGGAATGACCCACATGTTGGAATTCACAGACAAGTACTTAAAATTCACACTCACAAACACGATGAAAAACTTAAAGAAATGAGTGAGTTCATGCCAAATCTCTGCAGAAAACTGACACTAAAAATAAATACTGTATAAAAATACTAGAACTCAGAAGTACGATATCTAAATGAAGATTTCATGGAGGGAGGGAGTGACAGATTAGAAATGGCAAAATAGTTAAGTTGAAGGGATGAAAATATTCATTCTAACGGAGAAGAAAGGACTGAAAATAAATTGAATAAAGTCTCAGTGTTAGCGGGAAAATATTAAGTGGCCACACATGAATGTAATACACAAAGTTTCAGGAGAGGGAAGAATGAAGAAAAAACAGCTGATGGTTTTCCAGATTCAGAGGTAAACAAAAGATTTCAAAGCAAAGAAGCTCAGTAAATGGGAATAAGGATAATTATAAACAGAATTATATGTTATAAGCAAGCTGTACTTCCACTAATAAAATCAAAGATAAGAGGAAAATTTTGGAAACAGAGTAAACCAGTGCACATGCGCAGGTTAACAGTGTGAATAATGACTCATGAAAACAGCAGCCCCAGCCCTCCTGACTTTGGAAAGCCTTTAGAACATTACTCTTGAGTTTACTCATTGAATAAAACATTGGAGGCGGGGGGGGGCAGAGTTTTACTTTTTTATGTTTTAAAATATTTTATTTAGTTATTTAAGTGGCAGCTTGTTGTTATGTAAAAGCCTTATTAGCTGAAACAATTGGCTTTTCCTTTGTAGTTTGACAGCCTAAAATTCCTTTCCCATTTTTCTAGAAACTGCATCATAATTTTCTGAGAGATTAGCATGCATGTTCTCAAAGAGAGGTGAGTCCATTCTTGCTTTTCTAGGCAGCTTGTGATCATATGATTGACCAGTATCAATTATCCTGATCGCAAAAATTGAGATGAGCCCATGGCCAAATCATTACCAGCTAGGTTAGTTCACAAAAACCAAGGAACCTGTAGGAGAAAAGCTTGTGTTTCTATCAGAGTGCCTGAGAGGGATGGTGACAAGCCAGAGTAGCTAGCAGCCGTCTTATCCACCATGAGACATGAGCCTATATGAGAATAAACCCAGAGAAATACAGAGCCAAAATACAGGAAAATGACGAGACTAATACCATGATATATGCTACCAATCCAGCTTGAATTTCTCAGCCATGACAATAATTTCCTTTCTGACTTCTCAGCTTGACATAATTCATATCACTTTCCATTAAAAGATTACTAAGTAGCATCTGTGGTGGTCTGAATGAGAATGACCTCCATAGGCTCATATGTGTGAATGCTTGGTCTCCCAGTTAGTGGAACTGTTTGGGAAGGATTAGAAGGTGTGGCTTTGTTGGAGTAGATATGTCATTGGAGATAGACTCTGAAGTTACCAAAGCCCACATTAGGCCTAGTCTCTCCCTCTCCCTCTCCCTCTCCCTCTCCCTCTCCCTCTCCCTCTCCCTTCCCCCCTCTCTCTGTTTCTCTCTCTCTGCATTCTGGATCAGGATGTAGCTCATATCTACTTCTCCAGCACCATTCCTGCCTGCTTGCCTGCCTGACACTCTGCTCCTTGCCGCGATGAAAATGGACTAACCCTCTATCTGTATGCAAGTCTCCAATTAAATATTTTCTTCTATAAGTTGTCTCAGTCACGAAGTTTCTTCACAGCAATATGACAATAAATAAAACAGCATCTCTATGATTTCTACTTCCATTGAAGATGGAAAGAAGACTGGTGCAGGTTTGGTAGCGCACACCCACAGTCCCAACATTTGGGTGATTAGGCAGGTGGTTACAAGCTTGAGGCTAGCCTGGGCTACATGAAGACCTCAAAAAACCAAAAATGAACCCTAGAGCAATGGTTCTCAACCTGGGGGTTGAATAATCTTTCACAGGGGTCACCCAAGACCATCAAGAAATACAGATATTTACATTACAATTTATACAGCAGCATAACTACAGTTATGAATAGCAATGAAAATAATTTTGTGTTTGGGGTCACCAGAACTTGAAGAACTGTAGAAGGGTCACAGCATTAGGAAGGTTGAGAACCACTGCACTAGAGGATAGTAAAAACTATTGAGCCCCTACTGTGTGCTTAAACTACGATCACTGTTCTTCCTCGATTATTTTGTTTCCACAGCTTCTTGCTTTCTAAAGGTGCTGCTGCTGTCCCTAGTCTCAGCATGGGATTCACGTTCTCCTGTTGTGTTATTCTGCTTGTGCAAGGTGCTTTCTGAAAAAGTTACTGTTCCAAAGTTATCTCTCCTATAGGTTATGATTTGAAGTTTCACTTCCTTAGTCCTCTTAATACAAATAAAGTCATCTGCCGTGCTTTGTGAATGCTTAGTTCTCAATGTCGCAGTGCTAGAAGATGGGTTCCAGGGGAAGGAGTGTGGGTCACAAGAGGAAAGTCCTCATGAAGGGCTTTTGCTTTTTCTTTGCAAGCTTGCTCTTGCCGGACTACACTAGTTACTCTAGGAGTGGGTGTTGTAAAGCGATTTTCACTTTTCTCAGGTGCCTTTTACTTTTCCTAGACATGTGCCCACTTGCCTTTCTGATTTCTATCNTGGACTGAAGCAAGACATGACCCTCATCAGATGTGGCCGCTTGGTCTTGGACTTTCTAGTATCTAGAATCAAGAGATTAAGTGAATCCCTTCCCTCATAATTTACCCAGCCTCAGGTGTTTTGCTATCCAACAGGAAACACATTAACAAGTCATCAGATACAATAATCTTCAACATATAAATATATAATAAATAATTTATTACTCACTTAGGGATGACCAATTTTCCAAATAGACCAAAAATAATTGGCTTTCAGAAAAGAAAAACACTTTTAATCATGAAATTTTCAGCACCTGAGTGTTCAAGGGCTAGGCATGAGGAGTCAAGTGACATTCTTCAAGTCCTTTTACTTATAAATTACCATTCATATTCATATTCAAGCCTATTTGAATACATCAGATAGTATGTGATTTTAGTCTTAAAATTATCCTGATGTCATCAAATATGCATCAAAATGCCATCAGTCAAATACTCCTATAATAATAGGGAACTTTGGGTCATTTTGTATAACCTTAAAATAAAAATTTCAGTTATTTTTTTGTTGAAAATATTTTTTGGGAAAATCATTATTGTGTTGTAGTCTACTGATATGGGCTCTCGAATGCCAATTACCTATATGTCTCCTCAAATCTGTGTTTGGTGGCATTTATTGACAACTTAAAATTGGCCATGCTGAGAATATTTACATTACAAAAATCAACAAACACTGAAAATCAGTCCTCCTATGAGTCCCCAAGATCTGGTTGTTAAATATTTACTAGCACACTACTCATGATAAATTTAACAATGTGCCCTTTGAAGTCATTTCTAGAGACTCTAGTAGGAAGACAGTGGAGAAACACTATGGCATAGTAGTTTAGATGAGTGACTCTAATTGTGGGGCATATTTTCACAATCTATCATGCACCTTGATCTATATTTTTAAAGGAAAATGAAAGCTTTAGAATGTAGAGCAGTAGTTCTCAAGTTTACTAATGCTTCAACCCTTTAATACAGTTCCTCATGTTGTGGTGACCACCCAACCATAAAATTATTTTCATTGCTGCTTCATCTTTGTAATTTTGCTACTGTTATGAATTATAATTTAAATATCTGATATACAGACTATCTGATATGTGACACCTGTGAAAGGGCTGTTTGACCCATGGGTTGAGAACCACTGATATAGAGGATTTAAAAAACCCACTGAAATAAAACATTTATGTAGGAACGATGCCATTTTGTAAACATTTCTGTTGTGTATGTATGTCTCACTTAGCTTTAATACAGCCTAGAGTTATTGATAAGGGAGTTTCAATTAAGGGATTGGACAGATGAGATTGGCTTATGGATATGTCTGAGGGGGAGTGTCTTGATGTAGGACGCCCATCCCAGTGTGAGTGGCACCATTCCCTGGTCAGATGGTCCTGAGCTGTATAAGAAAGCTATCTAAGAATAAACCCACTAAGCAAGACAGTAAGGAGTGTTCCTCTATGGTCTCTGTTCAAGTTCCTGCTTGAATTCTTGCTCTGTTTTCTCTCAATGACTGACTGCAACCCAGAAGAGTAAGCCAAATAATGATTTCCTTCCTTAGCTTGCTTTTGGTCAGAGTGTTTTAACACAGAAGCAGAAAGGAAACTAGAACATTGTGAACCTTTGTTTTGAATTAAGAAAAGAACAGAAAAGCTACTGTTCTATAATGTGAGCTGTGTAATTAAATATTTTTATCCAGTTTATGACATTATCATATGGCCACCTTTTTTTGCCTTAATTTAGCAAGCATACAAAAGGTAGATAATAATATCATCCCATCTAATATTGTTATTTTATGACTAAGTGAAGTAATAAGTAGCACCTTAATAGTTGTTATTGTCTATTAAAATTGTTGGCAAGAGGCATAATTTGTCAAGGCATTACACATAGCTGTCACAATTCAAAGCCATTGTAGTTTCAGGACTAGATAACTTTAGTGTTTATTTCTTCATTTATGAACAGAACCACCAAATGCTAATCTTCCAGCACCCTGTGGGGAGGATGAGATCTAGGGAACCTCTTGTTATCCTGAGTGATGGGAGGCTGAATCTTGGTTCTAGAGCCTCCAATAAATTCTGAACTGTTCAATGTTCATGGGAACTAAGTATCTTAAAACGCCATAATAATTTGGAAGCAAATCATCCTCTACTGAAAGAGGCAAATGCTCACAGCAAGCTGATTCATTCATGTCTTTAGAAAGTGTTCTCTTCCCTGCTTGCTGTGAGTTTGAGTGAGTAATGTCCCCTATAGGCTGAAAGATTTGAACACTTGGTTTGGTCTCCAGTTGGAGGCAAAATTTGGGAAGTTTATGGAACCTTCAGGAGGTGGGTCCTTGCCGGAAGAAGTGTGTCCTAGGAGTTTGTCTTTGTGGTTTTATAAGCCTGGCTTCACTTCCTGTTTCCTTTCTGCTTCTTGTATGGAGATGAACTCTGAAGAGCTAACTTCTGGATCACCGTCCAGCCTTCTCTTGATGCCATGCTGTCTCTGTCATGATGAACTGCATCCATCAGAACAAACCCTTCTCCCTTAAGTTGTTTTTGTCTGATTATTTTATTGCTGCAGCACAAGAGTAATGGATACACTGCTGGTCTGATTTTCTTATTGCCTCAAGCGTTTTTAGGAATGAACTGGGCGCCTTTCTTCTGAATCAATCTGGATAAAGATTTAGATGAATTCCTATGCTAAGAATAGAACCTTACTAAAGATTACTTAATTTCCATTGTATTGTTAGTAGGAGGCTCAGCCACTGTCCTGCTTAGGATTTTGCCAAGTAGGCATTTGGGAAGAGAGAACCTAAATTGAGGAAATGCCCCGAACCCAGATTGATCAATGATTAATGCAGCTGGACCCAGCCCACAGGGTTGGTGCCATTTCTGGACAGGTGATCTTGAGTTGTGTAAGAAAGAAGGCTGAGCAAGACATGTCGAGTGAGTTAGTAACCAGTGTTCCTTCTGGCCTCTGCTTCAGTTCCTGCCTCTAGGTTCCTGCCTTGAATTTCGGATGACTCCTCTCATTGGTGGGGTATGACCTGAGAGCGGCAAGATGAAATGAATTCTTTCCTCCCCATGTTGCTTTTGGTCATGGTGTTCTATCACGATAGTAGAAACCCTACAGAAGGTCTGGGCTTTGTGTCACAATGATTAGCCTCAAATACCTTCTTCAGGTTCCATTCTGCATTCTTATCCACTTCTTAATGCATTTTAGAGAGAACAGACCCCTTCTTTGTTAGCACACATATAAGTGCATAAAGCTCCTAATATTTCTTTTTCTTTCTTTTTTACATATATTTTTTATTTTTATTTTTTGAGACAGGGTTTCTCTGTGTAGTCTTGGCTGTCCTGGAACTCTCTTTGTAGACCAGGCTGGCCTTAAACTCACAGAGATGCACCTGCCTCTACCTCCAAAGTTCTAGGATTAAAGGCATGTGCCACCACAGCCCAGCCCAGCCCAATATTTCCTTTTCATTCTTAATTCAGCATGCTTTAATTTTTCAAAACTGGATATGTTAATTCAATTGGATATCTTGTGGAACTAGTAAGACCTACATCATTANATTTGCCCAAGTTGTATGATTTGAGAGAAAAGTTATGCTAAGTGTTTGGTCACAGTCTCTACTACATAAACATGTTCTGATTATAAATAAAGTGAACTGTTGTACAAGTTACCTGGCAAGTTTTCTTCAGACCAGTTATCATAGCTGATTTCATGAGTTCTAGCAAATTTATCCAGGTTTATATTTTTCCTTGTGATAGAGAATGCATAACTATTCATATCACAGGTATGTAATAAATGCTTTTGAAGAAATAGATGAATATTATACCTTTTTGTTTTATCATTTACTATAAATGTCAGCTTTCTTATCTTCATTCTTGAATGGGAAATGTTAAATCTTTTTGAACTCTAAGAAAATCATTTTACTTTCTTACTGATTTTTTACAAGATTTTGGTTTTAAATAGTTAAGTAAACTATCTTATGGACACATACATACTACTTGGTTAATGAGTCCTGTCGCTGAGAAATGGAATGGGTCTATTTGACTCCCAGTTCTTTGACTTTGCTTTTAAAGCTTTCTCCTTTGAGAATGGTATCACCACAGCCCAGGGATATCTAAAAGGTGAATAAAAACATACAACTCGCTAGAACCTTCAGCAGCTTGTGTCTCTTCTGTCTTTCTCTATCTTTAGACGGATTTGTGTTGGCTTCACCTACATTCCTTACTCTCAGCAATTATAGTCAGAAGTGTACACATGCAACAGCTGAGATCCAGAGAGTTCTTCTTGGCTGTAACTTGGGCATGAACCTGATTATGAAGGGGACCTCTGACCGTGAATCTGCTTCTACATCTGGCGTTCGTTAGCCATCTCATCAAGGCCTCTTTTAGATTCAATCTCATCAACTTGTCCAGATGTTTCCTTAACTTTTGCTTAGCATAAGACATTTACATCTACTGTTTAACATACATATGGGGTAATAACCTTGAGGAATTTCAAAAGCCCTTGCCTGCAATTCCTGTGAAATTTTAGGCAAAGCTTTCCCAGTGATATGCATGCTGGGAACTGTCCACACGTCTGACTCCATTGCTACTAAGGGACCTGTTCCACAATGGGAGGGCTCTAGTTTTATAGGCCCTATGATGGGGTGCACAAACTGTCACCCAAAAAATAATATTTTATATGCTACCCAGAGGAAACTGGAGTATGAAGTAAAAGTCAGGCATCATTTAAACACATTATTTCTTTATTATTTAGATTTATTATTTAGAAAGACTGTGGCAGTAAGAATGAGCCTGTTTTTCAAATGTGAAATGTCAGTTTCTATTTTGTTTTCAAATATGAAAAGATAGTATAAGTTTTTCTTTTCTAGAATATTATGGATGCTGGTTGGACTTTGCATGAAATTCCATGCCAGCATGTTTATGCTCTAAACAGATTCTTAAATGTTTATAGCAGCCACTACTCAGAATGTGTTATTATTCCTTATGTAGGCTTGACATCTGGATTGTCAGAACAATGACACTGACTGCAAAACAGGTGAGCCAATGTTCTTCTGGGAGTTTTTAGTTGATTTTGTCCTAATTAGTGAGCAGTGGGACAGCACTNCAATTCCATGGGATGTTTCACAGTATCGCTAGTGAGGTAATTCCCTGTCTGTTTCTTTAAGTTGCTGCTCTTCCTTCCACCACCACTAAACTTGTACTCTTTGAAATCTGTGTGTTTGTAGGTTAGGTAGTGTTCTGGTCAGAAGCCCCAGACATCACCCAGTTTGATCTCTGGCCTGCTAGATTTTCATATAAAGAATCCTTTGAGTAGAGACTTTTTCAAAATTCCTATTTTAAGGTCTTGTTT
This sequence comes from Neotoma lepida, assembly GCA_001675575.1. Taxonomy (NCBI): domain Eukaryota; kingdom Metazoa; phylum Chordata; class Mammalia; order Rodentia; family Cricetidae; genus Neotoma; species Neotoma lepida. The sequence continues at coordinate 5,611 of LZPO01036473.1, read as the reverse complement.
TCAACTTATTTGTGGTCCCTTGCCATGGATGAAAATCCGGTCTACATGTGGCACATATTTGAGAACATATGTGAATGTAACACACTGTGTTTTGCTCTTCCAGTATATGTTCTGGCTTCAGCCAGGGACCTGTTACTTTCCTCCAAATGATTTGCCATCCTGCCCACATTTCCCTTCTATTAGACAGTGTTGTCCCTTCCCGAGGGCACAGTTACTTAAAGGAGGAGTCAGGGGCACGGGTGGGGATAAACCAAGGCAGAAAAGAAGAGTTCTATTATTTAATCACAGGGATTGAGGCCGTCAGCTCTAGGAAACATAAAGCTTGTATTTGCCACATGCTACGTTTGGGGGAACAATGGCCGAAAAAAGGTGGGGATGGGGGAGGTTGAAACAAAAACAGGAAGCAAATAGTAGGTACAGCAACAGGCTGTCTCCTGCCAGGTGAGGGACAAAAAAAAAAAAAGAATGCTTCCTTGTGGAAGTTACCTACTTCAATCTACTGAGCTTTTGAGAAAGAAGCTGTTAACCACAGAGAGACAGGAAAACAACACTAGAGAGGACAGCTCCAGAGCACTAACTGCTCCCTGCACGAGCATTAGCTCCAGGCTGTGCTGTTTAGTGGGGTGTGAAATCACAATTAACAGAGCAAGGGTTTTGTAAGTGAGCCGAAGCTGCTTCAAATTACATCCTGCTATTAGCTGCTTTTAGAACAACACAGAACAGCTCCGTGTTTACTGGACTGTGATATGTTCATGAAGAAATCATTAATAAAAGCAGTTGACTATAGTTACACTTGCTGTGTTGGTATTTCAGATCTTAACTATTTGTGATGTCTAACAGTGTGAGAGGGAGAAGTAGCAAGTGCATTAAGTTGAAATGGCAACCAGGACTGATGGTAATGACATATCTTTTGGGAGTCTTTCTGGGGCATGTCTTTGTGTATGTACTATGTATATAAATAAATATATACATGCATATGCATATATATGTATATATATATATGTGATTATGGTAAAGTATATACTTTATCTCCCGAATATAGTTCATGTTAAAAGTCTTTAATACCTGGTGATGCATTCCTACTCAGAGAATATACTCAGTCTATGAGGAAAAGAGGCTTTGGTTATGTGGAGACATTAAAGATATAAAATATTACAAGTTTTCATGTGCTACTGTTCCTTTTCTTGGAATGAAAATAATGCATGAAAGTAGGACTTAAAAATGTAAAGAATAAATTCTCTGTCAAATATCTCTTAAAATAATCTTTAAAATACTTTTTAAAAAGTCACCTGAGGCATTAGAAAATCTATCATTTTTGTGTTGATGAATATTAGTGAGGATTTAAGCTGTAAGGGAGAGCTTATTTTATAGATAAAACATTCTGTTGTTGAGTATACTGAAAGTTATGATGTGGCTGGAAGCTACCTTTATACCCCATGACTCAAAGGCTTTCTAGTTACATTTTTTCCCAGGCTAATTCCCTGTATAGTGGAGTTGTGGACACTTACATTTGGCAGGGAACTTATAAAATATTTTTTCTATCCTCTTTGAGGGCCTGGAACTATGGATGGCCTTGATTATATTGCTGTCACTTTGATGTCACAGCTAGGACTGTAACAAAGTTGATGACTCCAAAATCCTCTTAATCCTCTTTGATTCTCTCCCTCCACCATGTAGGTCCCAGGGATCGAACTCAGCTTGTCAGGTTTGGTAGTGAGTGCTTTACCTACTAAGTCATGTCAACTCTTGATCCCCTTTGAACATGCTGTCTGCACTAAAAGGTGTCAATAGGCTTTGCTATACTTAACTTCAAAAAACAGTGCAGAGTTGCTATGAGAATCTGAAGTATTCGGGACATGGATCCTACCACTTTGTGTCAAGCCAACGTTGTGTGATGTTTGCCAAATATGTTATACCAAGAGGCTTTTTCCAAATGATCGGCTTTACTTAAGAGTCTCTAAAAATACCACTGGCTCCCTGTCAAATACTCCTGAGTAAAGTGTTGTATGTCTTTGAAATCAGCTCTCCAGAATCTTGGCACTGACAAATGCACCAAGCCCGGAATTCATCCTGGCTTAGAAGGTAGGACAAAGGGTTTGTAGGCTGTGGCTGGTCTCTGATGAGATATGTGGAATGTCTCTGAGTTCACTTTTTCAGTTTTTAGAATAAATGTGTTGAGGTGAATGGTGTCTAAGGTATTCTCAAATTTGTACAGTTTATATATAATAAAAAATATATTTTCAAGTTCATTATTGATAGATATTTTTGGAGTTTTAGCAGTGCATTGGCTTAATTCTCTCTCTTCTCAAATCTAACCTGATTTTCATTGAAGTAATTTTTAATACTGTCATATATTTGGTTTTGTTTTCCATTGGTGGAGATATATTTGTTCCATTTTTGTCTCTTCATTGCCCAACACTTTTCTTCTTGGTTAGAACACAAATTAGTCACAAAACAAGGACTAGAAAGCCAGATTAAGAAATTAGAAAAATATATGGAAGAATTCAATACTATTTTGTGTATATGAGTGTTGTTTTTTTGTGTGTGTGGGGGGTGTGTGGTGGGGGAGGTTTCGAGACAGGTTACTCTGTGTAGCCCTGACTATCCTTGAACTCACTCTGTGGACCAGATGGGCCTTAAACTCATAGAGATCCACTTGCCTCTGCCCCCCGAGTGCAGGGATTAAAGGTGTGTGTATTGTTTGTGTGAGTGTTTCGCACATGTATGTGGGGGTACATGCATGCTTGTGTATGGGTATGTGGAAGCCAGAGGTTAACATCCAGCATCTTCCTGTACTGCTCCCTCACTTATTTTTTGAGACAGGGTCTCGCCTTGAAACTGGAACTCTGCAATTTAGAAAGCCTAGTTCAGTTAGCCAGGGAACTCCAGAGTCACTCCTGTCTCCACCTCCCCAGCACCCAGATTTTTATGTGGGTGTTGGGGTTACAATTTAGTAAGAGATCTTATCTCAGGGCAGTAAGGCAGAGAGGGAGAGTGACAGAGGAAGAAACACAAAGTCTGGCTTTGGTTTCCACATGTGTGTGTATATACTTCCACAAATTCAAGTACGTAGACTATCCACACATACACAAGTGCACACGTGCACACGTGCACACGTACACTCACATACACCAATGTCACAAATACTGGTTAGTGCATTTAAATGTCAAGTATTGAAGACACCGAGAATGCGAATTAAGTCTTCACCACCAGAGAGCTTACGTATGGCTAGGTACTAATTTTTAAACTTACAAGAAATAAAAATCCCCGTTTCTCAACTTCTTATAAAACTGAAGAATCCTTTAGAAATCCTGAAGTCTGGACATTCGTTTCTAAATGTCTTCTAGCCATATAGCTTAGAAAGAATGGGCCACATTTCTCAGCTTCTGAGCTCTACTGAACAGCTCTGCAAGAGGTCTTCATACGGTAGGACAGTGGGACGTCTAGGAGGAATAAGAGACTTACCTAGCCATGGAATTAGGTGCCTATGAGCACTGCTTCCAAGGACCTGGGAGAACATTTCCACTTACATTTGTTTTACCTTTTTCATTGCTTACTCAATTTCCTTTTTTGTGGTTACCTAAGTTTTTTTTTTTAATAATTTATTTCACTTTATTTTATGTGCATTGGTGTGAAGATGTGAGATACCCTGGAACTGGAGTTACAGGCAGTTGTGAGCTGCCATGTGGGTGCTGGGAATTGAACCCTGGTCCTCTGGAAGAGCAGCCGGTGCTTTTAACTGCTGAGCCGTCTTTCCAGCCTGTTACCTAAGTTTTAAAGGGAGCATGGAGCTCTAAACCTGGGCTTTCCTTCTCCAATGTGGGCCAGTGCTAATATAAAAGAAGTTTCTCTGCATCTTTTGGTAAATGCCACATTCCACCCAGCAGCAGGCTAATAATTAGATAAAGCATGCCTCCTACTGCCCTCAGGGACTTTGGGCACATGTGCCAAGTCAAATAGAGTTTATCTTAGTCAAGCTTTGCCTGCCCCTCTACTGTGGCCAAACGCCCAGACATTTTGCTGCTATTTAACAAAGCCAATTGGAGAAAGAACTGACCCACATGCCAGTAGTGTAGGAATTATGAGATAGCAAGGAAATTTCCATAAGGTGAAATATACAAACGAGAAAGCCTGGCTTTACTTCTCATTATAAATCAGCCACTTATCATGCTGGACCATAAAATACCAAGATAGCCAAGGTACCAAATTTGGCTGTAGCAAAGAGAACCAGCTCAGGCAGTTAGCTGGGAGTCCAAGGGCCTGGGCATGGGGGAGTAAAGTTGCTTCTGCTGGCCACTCTTCAGTGTACTTCCAAGTTGTGGTTTTTTTAAAGGACATAATACCCCGTGTGTAAGAGAGTCTATCTAGCGCATTCAGTGTTCCTAAAAATTCCCTTGGTTGCATGTTCAGTTCCTTGTACAATTGCCTCTAAGTCAGGGCACTGCTACAGAACCTGAATAGTAGGAAACTGATTCTGGTCTCTGAGGTGGTACCACTCATTCCATAGCTGACTCAACATCACAGAGATGGGAACAGGAGGTTGGCAACTTCATTGAAGCTGTAGTAGAAACCCACAGCATGAGCCAGTTGGGAAACTTTTGCCAGTCCCATCTCAGAGCCTTATATTGTGGACACCATTTCCTCTTGATGGGGTTCAGAAGTGAGACGTTCTTTACATTTTTCCATTATAGGAAAAAGTCATCTATGAAGCTCTTGAAAATTTTTCTTCATGGCCCTAGAAACTTTAGGGCTTAGAAATATGCAAATCTTACAGCCAGCTGCTGCAGCAGGCAAGAGTTCCTGGGTCTGTGTGGCTGCTACTGTGACCCTTCAATTAGCAGTCCTAGTGTAGTGCTTATGGCCGCCTCAGCCAAGTGAATCTCCAGAGTAAGAAAAGAAGAGGCTGTTCGGCTTGACTACAGCTGGCATTGCCCAGAACCAAGTGAAAGGTTCCATGATGGACAAGTAGGAGACCTAGACTGGAGAGGTACTATTGGCAGTTTGCTGTCAGGTCTTGAACAAACCCAAGTCTCAGTTTTCTCATCTGTAAGATAAGGCTGATAATAGCTACCCAAGGGTATGATTTATCAATCTAAATGAGATGATGCCTGCGAATGTGCTTCGTAAATGATAAAAGATCTTGTTATCATTGTTTGATGAATCTCCCTTCTTGAGGAATTATCTACAGCAGCAGTTTGAGTCAGACCTGATAGATTTGGAGGAGAAGATAAACAATCCCCCTCTAGCGAGCAGCCCTCATTCCCAAACTCTCACTGGGCCAACAACACACCATTCCTTACACAGTGAATCTTTTATCATGGCAGACTTCTAGCACAAGTGTAATGTCACAACTCCCCCTCCCGTCCTTTCTCCCATGTTCTCTCCCTTCTGCTCTCCTTCTGTCCTTCCCTCCCTCCCATGTTCCCTTCCTCTCTCCTTCCCTTATTCCCTACTTTCTTCCATTCCCTCCTTCCCATCCCCCTTCTCCTCTCCCTCCCTTCTTTCTTTCCTCCCTCCCTTCCTCCATTCCTTCCTTCCTCCAGTCCTCCTTCCCTTCTTTCCCCCTTTCTTCTCTCTTTCCTCTCTCTTTTTTTATTAAGGAAATTTTAGA
>LZPO01036472.1:0-15896 GCA_001675575.1 Neotoma lepida | reverse complement strand
TATCTTTCATAGTCAACATCCCACATATGTATTTGGGGGAAAATCAAGATAACAAAAGCTTAAATGGATTAATAAAGAGCATCCCATTTCTATCCTCTTTACTTCATCACCAAGCAAAGGAATCCCCTGCTCCAGCGAGAGTCATTGAGCAGATGTCTGTTCTCCATGCCTTTCACTGCAGCCTTGGCTGCTCACACCCTTAACACTGGTGTGAGGAGAGGAACTGTGCCTACCTATGGCTAATGGCAAATGCCAAAATCATCAGATACAGTACAGAAATTTCAGAGTCCCTCGTGCCACCTAAATAGTGCTGAAATGCCTCAGAGTCCCCAGTGCCACCATAACAGTGCTAAAACAGCCCAAATGCTCACAATACCCAGGAAGCCATTTGTCTTCCTGACCTGGCCAAGACACAACTTCATTCTCCACCTACTGAATTTTCAAAGCTGTGAGCTTGTTACAGAAGTTAATAATGTTTATCATTATTTAAACACAACAAAAGGTTGAAATTAAGGACTCGTTCTCTTTAGCATACAAAATTAAAAAAAATTAAAAAACAACTTTCCCTTCCCCCATCTTACAATTAAGGTATCACGTCTTATTTGACAGTGAATTCTCACTAAATGGTATGTCTGCAAAACAATATAAAAACAGTAACAACAACAAAAAAGTTTCAGCNGTGGTTCTGGAAAACCCAAATATCCCAAAGAGAAAACCAAAACAAGCAAAACAGCACAGTATGCAACTTCACACACACGCATACACAATGTAAGATTTTCTGGTGAAATCCACACAGTACATTTCAGAGGCATATTTGCCCATTTGCACTTTAAAACAAAAATGGGATCTCATGTGCAATGAAGGACAGCCCTTTACCAAAACAGATGGAAGGACTGTAGAACTCATTACCATATACACAGCACATGGTTTAGATTGGGAAGAAATATATTTGTCTCAAAATGTTTCCAAAACATCNAGGAGGAACACTGACTGCTGCTACTTTCACAAAGTGTAAGACAAGTCTTTGTTGATATGCTTCAAACAGCTTCAGTGAAAAGCGTTTTCCTTGATTTGTGGACATTTCTGTGACTACGCACAGCCTGGAAGGAGTTGGGTGGAAAACTGGATCTTCACACCTGCTTTCCAAAGCAATGGAGCTTTGATAGTCAAGAGGAAACTAACAGGAATGCAGCTCATGCCACACGGAAACTGCACTCCTAAGTTTGTGTTTTCCAATCCACTGCTCTTATTTTAGACTTTGAAGAGAGATAAACTAGTCTCTGCATGCAGTGTCTTATGGATAGGAAAGTCTTTAACAGGTGTATTTCCCAAGCATCACTCCAGGCTTCAAAAGGGATTTAAATTGATGGGACATCTTTCTTTTTAGTGGAGATTCAGTATTTTTGAGTCNTGCTGGTTTTTCCTGAATATTCCTAATAGATATTACAAATTCCCATAAAAACTAGATAAATTCCACCCATCCTGACTAATTGGCCTAAATTCTTACAAAAGCAGTGAATGTGTATTTTACTTTGTCAGTCTAGTAGTGAAATTTAGTTTTAAGGCTACTCTAATGGCAGCAAATATTTTCCTAATGAATACTATAGAGTGTTGGGCCTTAAATTTCAAGGGGCCATTGCTACATTTGGCTATATCCCATCAGATATTTGGAATGGCTGACTTGGATCATTTCAGAATTTCCAGAATAAACTGCATTCCTCATTCTCAAACAAAAGCAAGAGAGGTTGTCTTTTCCTATAATGTGTGACAAAGTGAACATGAAATATTGCTTGTAATAGCCACAGAGTGAATCAGCCTAACTGGAATGGACACCAGTAACATAAAATATACTGACAGAGAAAACTGTGTACATATATACAGCTTTACCTCATAGTAAGCATAGTAAACACACTGGATACATCCACAGGTTTGATGTGCTAAATGCTAAACATCCAAAGAACCAAGAGGACCTATACATCACTGTTACTCACATAGACCACTCAACTCTAGATATCTGTCACCACACATGATACCCCTGAGAAAGGGGTACAGATCAGTCATTCAAAACAAGCAAATTTCAAAGAAGGTTGTTAAGTGCAACTCAATTTCCATTAAATTACATTTAAACAATACTCAATACCCCCACCCAAAATATATATTGTATATTTATATATTTATATATATATATAGTCTTAGACTATAAGGCTGAAAATGCTTTATAAAAGTCAATGAGAGTTCTCCACTGCTTAAAGAGACCCGCTGCTTCTTTGCTAACTTCTATCTAGCAATGACAACGCATCCTGCAAGCAAGAGTTTCGAAGGCTTAAAGCCAGAATCAGAATCAAGTGACAGGTCAGACTTTAGGCAACAGGCAGCCTCTTACTTCTCCTCCGTCCCTTTAGAAACCAAACTGAGAAGGAAAAGGAGAAGAGCTAGAAAGAGTGCTTTGAAGATCAAGCAGATGTGCCCTGTTGGGGCTGGGAGGTGGATGAAGACCCGAAGCGCCCAGCAATGGGAGCTCATTCCCCTTCCTCTTTGATGCGCTGCTGTTTGTTGCGACGGGAATCCATGTCAAAGTTGAAGTCATTCCACTCATCACGGGGTGGGAAAGAGATGGTCTGGCGGAGAGTAAAGCGCACGGCGTCAATCACGCGTTCACCACGGGTCTCACTGGATCCCACACTGACTGTAGAGGCACCGCTTGGGGTCCTCAGGAGATGCGGGGGTGAGGAGAAGTCGTGCAGCTGCCTGTGGTCCAGGATGCCCTTCCAGATGGCGTGTCGGAACTGCTCAGGGATCTTTAGACTTGCCAAATCCTGTGCAAGAGGGAGGAGGCCAGGCATTAGAAGGCAGACACCTAGACTTTTCTTACATGCAGTTTTTCATTCCTTGGTGTTTTGGCTCAAATGATCTGAATTTATTGTCACTAACTTGGCAAATAAAATTAGCTTTCTGACAGTCTTCCATATGTTATGTTACTTAGAACCAAGGTAGGACCTTGCTGTGTTACATGTNGTGTGGACAATTCACTTGTTCTTCATTGACCTCAACTTCTCCATGTGTAAAATAGTGTAGATAGTAGTTAAATAAGAGAGCAAAAATCTCCAGAAGAAATGTAAGATTCTCCATGATTCAAATCTAAAGGGCTTCAGCCACCAGAGGGAAGGNATTAATGGAGTGTCACTACCAACAGGGGAAGAAGGGGAAAGGAAAGATTTCTAATAGGGATTGACAGTTTCCTACGTGCCAAGCACCAAATTGTNTAGTTTATATTCATAATCCTATTTAATCTTGAAATTAGTGCTGGCTATTATTTTAGCTATTTTATGGATAGAAAATATGGAAGATTAGGTTAGCAAGCCTTGAAGTTATATAACAAGGTAAATAAATTGTGAACTTAGGAAGAGTTTTTGAGACTCAAATTATCTTATGGACCAAAAGGTCTTATGGTGTGTAGATAAGCTACATCAAAATGCACAGCAGTTGTGTCTACGCACTATGAGAGGGACAAGAGGTCTTTCCAATAGGGTTAGTCTTAAGTAGGTGTGGTGCATGTCTTGCATTTATTGACCTTAGTTTGTTTAATATGTTTCAGTTCAACAAAGCAGCAAGGGGGGCAGAAAGCAGCTTGGCAGATGGAACCTGGTCTTAGTGTCCTACTTGGAAGCATTGGATACAATCGCCTCTTTGCATTTTAGATACGATGGGCTCATAGGCAAGTGTGGGTATGATGTTGTATAAATTCTAAAACACTCACTTACAATGCTTAGCATTTATATTATGAACTCAGCTTTGCATCTGAAGATACCCACTGTATTCAAATTCTCTACCAGAAAGGGACACTAAAATAACAGACTGCTGCAAAGACACAAGATGTGTCTGTTTCCAGAAATGAGCAAAAAGATGCTGAGGGGAAGATGAGAAAACTGAAGAGCTTTCTAAAATTTCCCAACTCAGCAACCTGCACCATGCTGTCATCCTGTCTCCTTCTGTGGGTCTCAGACCATCACAGCTACCCTAACTTCTTCTGTAGTAGAGGAAAACAGTGTAAAGAAGACACTCCACAAATAGATTAAGTTAGCACGCTCTACTGCTTCTTGCATTCTTTATACCTCTGAAACTCTGAATGAGCCCAAGATTCTATGTAATCTCAGCACCACTACAAGGCAACACCAACAGAGAGAGATTTATGGGAAGCACCTCTGAATATTAATGTCTGCAGGAGAATCCTGGCACTCCCCACGGGGGACAAGTCTACAAATAAGTATTATGTAAAGACCTAGGGAAGTAGCGGACTTCCTGTCCCACCACATAGGACTCCACTACAGGTGTTTCTCAAATACAGCGCTGCTCTGTTTTCATCCATGGAGAAATATGATTTTAAGTAATCCAAGTCCGGTCAGAAATTACTCTTAAAGTATTCTCTATAGTTTTTTACCAGGGTTGACTTTTGGAGATGGGAGGGATGGGCATAAGGCAGCATGGTATACACTGATCTCTATTGGGCTGGGGCATTCTCATGCCACAGGGGTATCTCTAGCATCGGTGCTCAAGGAGGGGAAAGAGTCCCCACCACAGAAGCAGCAGCAAAGACAGAGACAATCTCCTCCCATTAGTCCAAAGTGCCATCTGGAAGCTAGAACAGAGGGTAGCAAATGCCAAAGAGAGCAACAGAAAGCAGCTAAGAAGGAGGAGGAGGAGGACCAGGTTGCTGAAAATGCAAACAAAGTAGCTCCCATGTATACAGAAGTTCAAGAAATGGGGTGGAAAGCTGGAGAAAGTTCCATCACATGTGGCTTGTTTTAAAGACTATCCAAGCCAGAGGGGAGCGACTTCTAACTCAGGGGGGTTAACTGAGGCCCCGAGAGGCAAAGTTACAGCCTCAAATGTCATTACTACTAAAAATCCATGCCCAGGACTCAAACTTATGGCCAGTAATCATTCCTGATGATAGGGGCAGGGAGTTGGGCTGACAGAATTACAAACGAATGGAGAATCAGACAGTACTGAAAGGCACAGTTGACTCATCCTTAAAGCCATATTTTAAGGAGAGGTGGAAAAGGCCAGTGAAGAGGGTCACAGGCTAGAGATTTATAGCCAGGCTTCTTTATGATTCCGCCATCAACTCACTATGGCCAATGACAATTTTGTCATTTCTCTGTATACTTAAATGAGAATTGCACTATGTCCCTCTTGCTCTCCTCCCTGGTGATTTAAATTGACTAATGAGAACATTTTAACCAATCTGAGCAAGCCTTACTATGTTGCCCAAGCAGGTTTCAAACTTCTGAGCTGAGGTAATCCTCCTGCTTCAGCCTCCCAGTTGCTTGGTTTCAGCCACCTGTCTTATGACTAAAATGTCTTGATTGTACAAATTCAATATTTTCTTTATTTGTATACACTTGGGTACAATAAGCGACAGCTTAACAATCAGCCTTACTGATTGCTGAGCTTCTAACCTAGAGAATCTTTCTAACACGGTTATGGTTCCATCAGAATTGAGGATTGGAAACATGACCAAAACAAAGTCTAAAACGAGCATGGATGGAACTACAAGGCATATGTACCAGAGGCAGAAATGAAGAAATTTTACTGGAGAGAAAAGTCTAACAGTTACTTACATCCATGGAGTAATGCTCAATCTGATAGATGGTGGTCAGCCCCTGGGTCGTGAAATAGTCCAGACATGATGAACAGCCCAACCTTGCTAAGAAACTGCAGAGGGAGGAGGGAAGAGGAAGGAGGAAACAGAAAAAGAGAGTTCACCCCAACTGCATTGGCAAGATAAAGGAAAACCCAACATTTTGCCCTTGGATGCCCTGCATAAGAGACTGGGGGCCAACGAAGTATGTGGGGGCCTTGGATTTGAGGTTTGAGGACTGTTAGAAACTCCAACTTCACGTAAACTGATGACAAAAATCAAGTGTAAGCATTCTAGAAGGTGGTGATTTTTCAGTTGGTGATCTGAGGTATCCTGAGGTTTTGAACAAATGCAGCAGGAGCCATTGCAGGGGGTACAGGTGCAGGGTCCAGTGGTCAGGTCCCCAGTCCTCTTGCCTTCTGGATCATCACATCAAATTAAGAATCTCTATATTTACTATTTTGTGTTTGGGGGCTTCTTAGAATGTTTTAGACAGTTAAAATATTGCAGGCTAGTACTCTAGAATATCAATACTTCTTGATTTATGTCCTTAAAACACAGATATTCCTCTTTGTGGTGCTAGCCTAAGACTGGTGATGTCACTATCATCCCAGGGTCAATTTCTGCCAAGCTAAGCCATGTACCACACCATCTCTGTGCCTAAAATCGCACATGGACAAAACCTACTCTACCAGCAGCCAAAGGACCAAAGCATGCTTCCCTAGAAGCAGAGGACATGCCCTAAGCATAAANCATGGAGATGCACATGCCTCTGTGAGAAACACCTTTTATGCTTTCTTAGCTTCTGTCCACACAAAACCCTCTTTTATGCAGTGTACCCAGTTCCCAGCCAAGTGGCAGAGGTTCTTCAAATTTCAGATTTTTGCTAATATTAAAACTTTTTATAGACATCCAACTCCAAAATTATGGTCCCATGGTGGCTAAGAGCTATGAGGCCTAGAGAGCAGGAAAGGGAGCAGGATAGCCAGTTTATGTCCCTCTGGGGAAACCCAGCCCTGAGCACCAATTCATGGGCCACAAGTGACCTGTCAAAATAGGAGGGAGGAGAAGGGAGTAAATAAAGACCACGAAACGGGTCTGAAACCTGTGTGCACATACACACATTTTCACTTTCCCCACACTGGTTGTAGGAGTTCTTGACAGAGGTACGCTCATCACTTTATGGATCAGGCTCAACTTCCTTAAATCACAAGACAACATCCTCTCTTCTCAAAGGTTTCATCAGCTTGGCCAGTGTCTCCCCGCCCCCCACAGATGCCTAGGACCGGCCCCAGGAGCACGTGCTGTGCACTCACCTGACAATGCTGCAGTCTGTGGGGTACGGAGGTGGGGGAGTGCAGTGGGAGGTGGATGGCATGGAGAGTGGGGGAGGGAGGGCTTGGGTGGGGCTGAGTCCATTCATGTCTCCAGCCATTGGCATGTGAGTGCCCATCATAGGAACTGAACAGAAGCAGGAGGAAAAGAAAGGGTTACTAGATTATCATTCCCCAGCATCCTAGGGGTCTAGCTTGCCTTGTTGAGTATTACCAAAATGCTGTGGGGTTTTTTTGTTTTGTTTTGTTTTTGTGGGGAGGGGTGGCCTAATTTCTCTATATCACTTCACACACTCTGTGCCTAGTCAAGCAGAATAGAATCAGAACTGCAAACTAATTGCAGCTTTCTGGACCTTTGTTCTTAGGACTTCCTTCTCATCCTCCTTTCTTTCTAATAGAGTTCTTTTCTCCTAAGTTGATGTTTCTCCTTCTACTGGCCAGCATGGGCTGTATCTCAGTTTCTCTTACTACATTCATCTCCTGTAGCATAGAGATGAGCCGTTATCACAGTTTCTGTCCCCACAGACATAGCAGACTTCCTGGCACAGTGAGATGCCCAAAAGCTTATACTGAGAGAAATGTTAACAAACACGTGTCCATAAAGTCTGTTTGGCAACAGGAGGACTGACTGTGGTATTTGCTTGGAAACTTTATGCCTCGTGAGAAAAAATACAATTCCAGATTCTACCTCTGCTACATAATCCACTTGAATTCACCAATGTCACCAACACTTTGGGCATTTTTCAAAACCATGAGCTTCAAGCATTCACTGATACTCCCCCCCCCCTAAAAAAAAAGCTTAGTACTAATAAAACGTATGAAACAAATTTTGCTTTCTGGTCAAAAACTAGAAAAATAATATATCTAGAAAGTAAGAGTATAATTTGTATCTACTTTAGTAACTAGAAGAGTNGCTCAGGGCAAAGACTCCTGTTGTGATGCAGCCAGCTGCAAAGCACAGTCCTGAGGCTTCTTCACCTACTTCTCTTCAGACTTCTCTGAGTGCATCAGAGGAGAGTTGTGTACTAGAAATAAAATGTAAGTGAGGGAAAGTTGTGTAAATGTAAAATGTTGTTATTGCTACCACTATCTTGTCCCTAGAACAAGCAGGGCTATTTTAATTATGTTACAAGAAAGAAAACAAATTGGATGGCTTCTCTTTCACTGTCAGGTTTGGGACCTCAGGGTGCAGTATCATAATGAGAGAGAGGTCTCACGCTGAAAAATCAGCATGGGGCTGCCAGACCACAGACAATCTCAGGCTCCCTTAGCTTCTTTCAGATAGGCTGGCCTTTCCAAAGAAAAGAAATCGAAAGGTTTGGTCACAATAATTAGGGATTTTGAAGGATTAGATGGTAGATCCTTGTTTTTTCATTGAGTGGGAGTTTTAGGAACGATGCAGTATTCCATTCTCTCCTTTCCTGATATTATTTATCCTTCTACACTTTTACTATTCTTTATTTCATTCAAGTCTCTGCATCCCATTTGCTAGACTTACTTAAACAGACAAAGTAAATCTGTTGATAGAAAAGCTACGTGCCAATTATCATCTACTTATTTACACCCAGTTTTTGCACTGTCTTTTGTATCTATACTTAGTTACTATGAGGAATTTGCTTGTGTACAGAAGGAAAGGGGAAACTTTTATGGATTGATTCCCTGCTTACTGCATATGGAACGAAGTAAAATGCTAAATGTGTGGAGACAGAGAGCAGAAGAGCCAAGAACTAACTTGTTTGCAGTTGCACAGCTAATTTTGCAGGAGTCCAGAGAAGAAGCAGTTTTTACACTTTCCGTCTAGCACATCATTATTACTTCCCTCACGTCAGCTGTACTTCTCTCAGACTGTGTTGGAGGTGGTCGGTGGTGAGCCTCCATCCAGGCTCGCAGGAAGTGAACTGTTCTCGTCTTAGACACCCTTATCCCTCCTGAGGGAAGGTCCTCGCCCCACATCTATCGCTACTAGGGTGTTTGGTGATGCAACCCATACCTCAAGAATGAGAAGTTAACTGTGAAAGCCAAGTCAGCCAACTGTGGTCCCCTCTGGCTCTATGGCACTCAGCTTAGGGACGAACATTTTTGGCCACCCTAAAGCATTTTCTCCTACACTAGCCCTGTTCATCCTTTGGCAGCTCAAGAGAGATGTGCTTACTGTTGGCTCCCATGCCCTCTGGCATGGTGGTAGGGGTGAGGGCGTTGCGCTGCTGTGGGTTGATAAGCTGGCTCACGGAAGGCAGCTTGTTCATGCTGTTCATTTTGTTCAGAGGTGGGGAGCTGTTACCGTATGAAGACTGAGACTGCATCGAGGTCCTAGGAACACAAACATGGGAATGATGGTCAATGTGGGACACCGAATAGCAGGACCGGTCATTTCCAACAGGTCTTGGATTAAAACCTGGCCTAGAACTATGTATGTACCAAATACTCCTCATGATAAATGACCTAGAGTCCTAACCAGGGAGNGCCTGCAAAGCCATCACAAAAATCATTATTNTCTGGACTATACACAGNAGAGTGTTTAATATCTCATTTGTGAGAAGGAATATTTACATGCTTCTTTTCTTCTATTGTTTCCTCCATCTTCTTTCTCTCTCTTATTTTTCAACTTAAATAAGTCTTAAAAACCAGTAAGGAGAGAAAAGCACTGAGCAAGACACACAAGCTGATGAAGAACAGAAAGGCACTAAACTCAATTTGCAACTGAAGTCTTCCATTTACAACTTTCCAAGCCATTTGGGATGCACAGAAAATGTCTGAAAGAGTCAATCATTGGAAGCATTTAACAGCACACCCTTGTGTTCCACAGAAAACCCCAAGATATAAATACACTTCCTCAGCTGAGATGTTTATGAGCTGTGAGAAGACCCAGTGCATGCCAACAGTGATTCTACGTAGGAGAAACTTAAAATCCAAGCCACTGTGGTGTTGACTTTCTACAAGTCTTTTGCACGCGCGCACATGTGTGTGTATGTGTGTATGTGTGTGTGTGAGAGAGAGAGAGAGAGAGAGACAGAGGAGAGAAAGAGAGTGTATAATTCTAGTAGTTATATAAAAGTTATAGCCATGTAAATAGATACAGCCATGTACCCTTGCTGTATAAGCTACACTGTTAGTAGTAGGAAATTTTAATTGTAATGTTTTTCATCTTTGAGAGGCTCACAGAGCAGTGGTCNTAACAGGGATACCAATCCCTCACTCATCATAGGGCTGAGATAGAAACTGGAGAGGAGACAATAAGGACCAACTGTAGAGACTGTACAGTGAAGAATTGCTATGACTATAGAATGAGGATTTTGCTTTGAGTGCATTTCTGACCTATGGTGGGAAAAGTTCTCCTTTACAATTCATCAAACAGTTCGTCAATTTTGCTTTGTTCTGATTTGCCTCCTTTCTACCCCACCCATATTCTTATAGACATGTTAAAAGAGAAATCTAAATTTTTATGTGTGTTTTATTTTCATATGTGTTTGTGAGGGATATCAATATTGAATGCTTTGTAAAATTAAAAAAAATGAAATGATGGCCTTAAATATTTGTACTTGAGGTAATTTTTGAAGATGCACTGAATTCCCCATAGTTACTAAAAGCAGGAAGCCTGTTTTCTATATTAGTGCAGAGCACTAGCCAGGGCAAAGCAAACAACAACACACTTTACAGTTATTTGTGTAAATGATGATTGTGCAAAGCTACTACATTTGCCCCATTACTTTAATTTTTGTTCTCTTTAGCCCTTTTCAAGCGGTACAAATAGGCATCATGCAATAACCACCCCCCTGCCCCAGTTATGAGACACCTCAGGTTACCTGGCTGACTTTCACCCATGTTTGAATGACTGCTGCCACCATGGAGTATGTCATGCCGTAGTATGGAAGCACATGGTGAACAGATTATTATTATTGTTTGAAGAATGAGTAAATATGTAACTCTAAGAAAACAAAATGCCCCAAAGCCCAGTTCCCACTGCTAGATGAAGGGTTGAGGATAGAAATGAGTCTCCTGGTACTTAGCCCTGGAATGTTTTTCTGGCAACATGCCCCAGAAATAAAATGATGGTGGGTAACAAGTCTGCAGGATCAAGAAATTGTTGAAATACTAAGCTAAATGTGGAAGGCCCACGTAGACAAGGAACAATGACTATGTCAAGGGAATCTACCAGTTACCAAGCAATTCCAAGTCCGCACTGCTACTGTGTTCCAGGAACCTGATGGGTAGGAGGTCAATNCATTCATCTCTACCCAGAAGTATCTGGAAGTCTATAGCTCAGTACAGGGAAGCACAGAGTAAGGTAGCAGGGAGGTATTAGCACCTGCTGCTTCTCCACCTGTCTTGGGCAGCCATATTGTAGCTAAGAGTTAGTCACCCAGGTTCCAGATACAGATAGGACCATTAATTTGAAAAGACTCCATATTCTTCTCCATCTCCTCAGGCAGGTGAACATATAGCCAAAGCTAACAATAAGAATAGTTTTAACCATTGATAACCATGAACAGGAAGATAAAAGTACACTGACAAACTTTACATTTGTCCCTGGACTTTCAGTATCAATTTATTGCTATTTTCTATATCCTGTTAAAACCTATGGTCATTATTTATTTTTACTACTTTATTAGCTAATTGACTATATTTCACTATAATCAACTTAATTTTAGGAAGATACACTGGAAACAGCAGATGAACAGAGAAGGAATCTGAATTTTGGAGCCAACCAAAATGTTTGTTACCTTCTAGAGATGAGATGAATGCATGAAGTGACTAGATTTGATATGAGTCTCCCCTGAGCCTCATTTTCTTAGGGCAAGCCTTAGGCTTTCTCTGCATGAGTGCCTCTGAAGTCTGAATGAGCTCATGTGAGAGTCCTGGACATTGACCAGTGTCTTACAGACACTTAGGATCTTCGTCCTTTCTTCTTCCCTTATAGCCCCAAACAGTTTATATCCTTGTATTTTGTCAAGGGAATGTAAGGTACCAACTTAGGAATTTATAGGAAGAAGTGGCCAGAGTTGACACAGATTCTCAGTTGAGTAAATTTGGAAAATGATTTTGGATAATGTCAAATGGGTCATAAATCTTNAATGTACCCACTAGAACATAAAAATGAGTTTTATAGACACAAAGACAAAGGTCACGGCACTGTGATCATTACTAACTCCATAGTGTCTGAAATAGACAGCCATCACACACTTGGAAAAAGTGTGATCCTGGATAAAGTCACAGCAATTCAAAGGTCCTGAAAAACAGCCCAATGCTTGGCCATTACAGGTGCAATGCCATGGTCCTTTAGTAAGCAGTCCCCCCCACCTAGGGAGACAATTCAAAAGAAAACAGAAGCTATGCTGCACTGATTGATTTTTCTTACTCGTTCCCTCTGTCCTTGTCACCTACCCCAACCAAAGGTCAAACAACCAAAACGTGCTGACAACAGCTCTTGGTAGGAAATGTAGTCTGGTTTCTCTGAGGCCATTTCTGTGGAGGTTTACTAGAGTTTTCTGGGAACTGAGGATTATAGAGATACAGACAGCTAAGTCTCCTGTAGCTCTAGTCTAAAGCCAAGTCACAGTTTTGTTTTGTTTTGTTTTCTTTCATTTGTTTTCAGTGGTAGTGATTGAACCTAGGTCCTTAAACATGTTATCAAATTCTCTACCACTGATCTCCTTCATCCACAGTCCCTAATTCTTAGTCTTTAACTCTTAAAACCATAAACTCATGTGTGCCTTGCTAAGAATAAAATTTNAAATTCCAGGGCTAGATGTGCTTTTAAATCACTGGTTCTCAACTTGTGGGTCACAACCCCCTTGAGAGATCACATATATCAGATGTCCTGCATATCACATTTTTACATTACAGTTCATCAGGAGCAAAATTACAGTTAAGTAGCAATGAAAATAATTTTGTGGTTGGGGGTCACCACAACATGAGGAACTGTGCTAAAGGGTCACAGCATTGGGAAGGTTGAGAACCACTGTTTTAAATGATCCGGAATTGAAAATTAGACGTCCTGTTTCTGCCTCTCATGACTATGTGTGAAAGATAAACTTCATGATCAGTTCCAAGTTATGTCTACAGCCTTCTGAACCCTCACTTGCTCCGTTTTCTTGATTTAAATCCTTTCATTATACTAACTAAAGCTTTCTACTCAAATTTGAAGACACATCAAAAAATGTATTTTGCCAAGCCATTTCTAGGCTGCTGATTATAGAAAGGGAAAAGGAACAGTGAAGGGGAAGGCACTCTGAATATGAGGAAGGTTAAAACCCAGAAGTAGTAGAAAAATGATTATACCTCTTCTAAGTATTTCCCAAGAGCTCCTCTCTCTGTGGCCTGTACTCTGGGTAATCTAACCTCCAAAGACCAAGGAGAGCAAGAGTTCTTTAGACGGCCAACCAGAATATAGAAATATATTCCATCATTTTAAATATACACATGAATATAAAGGTTACTATAAGTACATCAAAAATTTACATAAAAATAGGCTAAAAGAGAAAAATGTTTCTGAAAGATGTCAAAAATCTAAGCATATTCTCCAATTCTTTAAGTACTCATG
Organism: Neotoma lepida; assembly: GCA_001675575.1. Classification (NCBI taxonomy): domain Eukaryota; kingdom Metazoa; phylum Chordata; class Mammalia; order Rodentia; family Cricetidae; genus Neotoma; species Neotoma lepida. Next base: position 2,380 of record LZPO01036472.1, on the reverse strand, counting down.
ACTTAAAGTTACGAACTGAAATATAACAAGGGCATCAGAATTTATTAATATACTTTAATCTCTTGTTAAGATGTTTTTGTCTTATGTTTTTATCTGCTACTTGCTTTGGTACATTTATAAAAACTTCCTTTGAAATAGTAACTACAATAACATAAATCCCAGAACACACAGAAATTTAAACCCCCAAATTTAGGATGTTGGCNCCACTCTAGATTCCTGGCCAAATATTTGATAAAGCCTATGGCATATAAACCTAATTATCTAATACATTTGGACTTAGTTTAAATTTAATTAGTAAATTTGGTGATTTTTAAATAAAGCTCAAGACTTACTCAGGTGCCTTTTGGCACTCTAGGGCGTAATTACTCATACGGCTAAAATACCCTCATTTAGGTCAGTGTTTCTTAACCTGTGGGTCATGACACTTTTGGGGGTGACATATCAGATATCCTAAAAATCAGCTATTTATATTATAATTCACAATAGTACAATTAAGAAGTAGCAAAGAAAAATTTTATGGTTGGGGGTCACTATAACATGAGAAACTTGTATTAGGGGGTTGTAGCTTCAGGAATGTTGAGAACCACTGACTTAGGCATTTTAACTAATTTTGATAACCTGGATATAGTATCTTAAATAAAATTACAAAAGAAAATAGAGACAGGACCACAGTGATGGCCCTGTCACTTTTATTATTCGGACCCACATATAGCACTTGCAGCACTGAAGATATGAGAATATACTGTACTGGGGGGAGTGAGAGAGACAGAAACAATAACTACAAGATAAACCAAGATGCAAAAGTTTATTGAAAATTAAAACCACACATCCATAAAGCAACAGCCTCTATCACAAGAAATTGTTGTCTTGGTGACATAGAAGGAAGCACTGGTTGCGGGGTTAGGGTGGGAAGGGGCAGGGATACTGAGGAAAGAAACAGGGATTCTGTCCTTTTGAGCTGGGAAAATATTTTAAAAGGAAAGAGAACTTAATTAGCTCTCTGTAATTTCTAGGCTAGAGCTACTGATTTTAATACTTGTATATTTAGATATCATTCAGTCAGAGAGAGTAAGTTTCCCAGATAAATGCACAAGATCAGTAGTGAGAAATCTGGCTGGTTCTATGGTAGACAGGTTGAGGGCTAGCAGCTCCAATTAAACAAACAATCATAGACTTGGTGAGAAGACCTTGAACTCTCTGGGCATTGAACAATGGTAAGCAAGTACCTGGGCAATATTTCTGGGATAGTTTCATCTCCTATTAACATCATAAAAGTAGCTTACCTGCCATGGCATCTAACCAACCATTTTGAGGAGTGTGTCTGTGCAAAGAAGACTATCCTAGCAGATGCTAATGTATGGTGGCAGAGATCAGACCTGGCAAAGCCTTAGTGAACTTTCTCCTTACGTAGAAAGAGAATGCACAAATAATGCAACTTCTCAACAAAAATCCCAACCCCAGCACACTTAACACTTTAGTCTGTTACTATTTGCAATACTACTCCATGTCCAGCATTCAAAGGGCCCGAGACTCTCAGTCAACACAATTTGCTTAGGCACAAACAATAACAGATTTTTTTTCTGGTTTTCTTAAAAATACATCTTAAGTTTGAGACCTGCTCAAAAGCTTTATTATGAGTTTTAGAAACACAACAGAAGGTAACAGAAAAGGGTTCCAATAAACATTATAATGCCTCTACCCAACGGATCCCCTCCCTCCTGGGAAAACAATAGGAAGCTCACAGACAAGCACAGTTGGAGTTCTGCTCAACCCAGGCAGGATCTAAAGATACAAAATCTGCAGTAAGCATCTTTCTTTTGTAAAATTTTGAGTCCCTTCAAAGATTCTCTCACTAGTGGCTGTGTGCCTTTGAGCAGCTGGGTCTCTGAGTCAAAGTGTCTTCAAGTCCTGTTTGTGAGGGCTGGATACATGTACACAAGCGCACACACAAACACACACGGAAACAAACACACATGCTCCAACACAGACGGGGATCTATGGGTACACTGAGCGGTTTGGGGGGTTGGAATGTCTAAAGAAGACGTCAGACTGTGTCGGAGCTTCTCTCCGGGGCTCCACAAGCTCATTCCTGAAGCAGGCTGAAAGGAGACTGCAGAGAGGAACCAGAGAAAGAGAATGAAGGCTTAGGACTCATGTATCCACATCAAATGAGCACAGAGATACACCCTTCTACCTTCATGATCATAGTGCAGGCGGAACAGACCCGTATCAAAAGCCATTTCTCTCATTTCCGTTAAAATTCCTCCTTTAAAGCCACCGAGAGCACTCTACTTCTCAAGAGTTATGCAAAGGAGAAATGAGGCAAGGCAGGGGCAGCTAATCAGCAGTATACATCAGAATTTTATTTTTTAAAAATATA
>LZPO01036468.1:0-10427 GCA_001675575.1 Neotoma lepida | reverse complement strand
AACCAGGTTTGAGGGTTTATGGGCAGGCTATCTCTTGGCTTTTTTGATTCTCTCCCAAGGTTCAACGGAGTGCTTTATAAACAGTATTTTCTCTGTGTGTGTGTGTGTGTGTGTGTGTGTGTGTGTGTGTGTGTAATGAACAAATTGTAAGAGATGCTCAACAAGATGAGAAGCAGTCATATGAAACTGACTGGGATGCTGAGGAACATATTAGTGTCTAGAACATATGTTAGTTGATTTTGAGGGATGACATTAGGAGTAATGAAGTCTAAGCCTCATAATACATGAGGTAAATTTCAAGAATGCTTTACCAAAGCACTCTAAAGACTGAAACAACCTACTGAAGTAGCAACTCCTTTGTCCCAGCATGCATTTTTCAGAGGGCACAGATAACTAACTATCCAGGTATATAACTAACCAACTTTGGGTTCCCAGTATCTGTACCAAAGTCTGGAAGAAGTTAGGATATTTGTGGGGGTTCATGTTAGTGTTTACATTACTGCCCGTTTTTCAATTCCTTTTATGTTTCTCAATTCCCTTGGTATTCCTTTGCTGAGTTCCTTACTAGCACTAGATATAGCACCAGTGTTGGGGGAAAAAGATGTATTTGGGCTTTTGCAGTGGTTACTTACTCCTTCTCCCCTTGACAGTAGGCTCACTGCTAAACCTCAGGCCCCTCTCTAACCAAGGAAATTTAGCTATAGAGCTGCACTTCATTGTATTTAGATCATATTCATTGCAACTCTCATCGGTCTGGCTCAGAAATTTCTCTTGTAAGTGANCAAGTCTCCTACTTTCCATTCTGGTTGTCAGTTCACTTCCTTCCTGAGATATCTCTGATAAAATAGTCCCCACTCTTTTCCAAGCTGAAATTCTTCACCCCTACCTAATTAAATTGATCAGAATTTTGTGATGCACCTGTCTCCAGAAGTGTCTTGAAAATTTCTACCCATGAAACCCTGGGATTCTTGTTTGTTTTATTCAACACTAAGCCTCATCCCTGGGACTTTAATGCTATGAGAATCTTCCAAATAATTGTGGTACAACAAAAAACACCCTCCTTCACCCAGATTACTGTGGTTATACCTGCTTAAGTGTCAAGCCTCCCATCATTTCAGCTTACTTCAGATTTTGCCAATACATTTCATGAAAAATATTTCCAATATTTAAATTTTGATATTTTTCCTTCACTGATCAAACTTTTGCAATAACACTATATATACTGATGACACTCTAGTGAATGGTGGCACAAATGCTTCCTCTAGTCTCGGGACCTGCTTTGGATTAATAAACTGTCAAGTATCACTGACAAATCTAAAATATGCAGCAGTTATTTTGAAACTCCTTCAAAACTCTAGTCAGTTTCTTACTTCTCTCCACATTACAGGGAGAAATGTAGAATAATGAGTTCCTGTCTATTTCAGAAGTAATTTAACAAATGGAATAGAGTTGTTGGACATGAAGGGAACAGAGAATCAGCTGGATGGTTTTCATTTTGCTTTTACCAAATTTGAGACACCACAAACAAGCCACGGTTTTCTAAATAGGGCAAGGACACTTTTAAAATTGAAATCTTGATTATAACACCTGCGTGCTAAGCTCTGCACTGCATGAAATTTGAGATTGTTTTGCTAATGTTCAAAGTCCAGAGAGTCTGAGTGGGGACTGTCTAGGATCAGCAAGGAGGCTCACCACAGCTAGTTCCTGGAGCTGAATTATTTGAAATTGGCAGGTGGCTTCTCTTTTTCCATAGACTTCTTTCCTCTTTTCCTGACAGTGCATGTGTTTGGTGACCTCCACTGTTTATTTAGCTTCTGCATACATTCCTTAGGATTTGTTTTATGTGTGGTTTTTGGGTTGCTTATGTTTCTTGTTATGGTTGGCTACTTCTAGAAGGAGAAGTGGTGGTGGTCTGCTTTCAGTTGGCAGTCAAAACAAATGCGATACTCATTTTGAATATCTGGCTTTGAGTTTTCATATGAAAATACAAGCACCATTTACATAAGTATATTGCTTGAACTCAATTCATTTTAGACCCCTCACTTGCCTCTAAAAAAAAAGTGCCAACCAACTCCAGAGCTGTTTAAGAGTGAGCATCAGAGCAAATGAAACGTGATTAGTGAGGATAAGCCAGTGCCTCCACAATAAAGCCTAAAGAACAGGGCTTACTTTCTGCACAGTAGCATAAAGCTATCCCAGTGGAAAAGAATTAATGCTCCCATGGGTGTCTTCTCCTTCCTTACCACCTTCTTCGCTGTTCACTAACTCTGTTGTTAGAAATGAGCAATTGCACTCTGCATCCCTCGGAATTTGCACATGTTGGGGTTGTAAGTAAATNGGAGCAAGCAAAAGAAAAGAACTTGAATAATCTGAAGGAATTGGTGATACAAAAATCCTTTGTTACTACTAATATTTTCATTTAAAAGTTCTCATCATTTTTTGCTTATTTATGTGTGTAGTGTAAGTTCATGTCGGTGTGTTTGCACACTATAGGCACGTGTGTGAGGAGTTGGAGGATACATTTTCATATGTGTGTCTGGANACCTGAAAGTGAGATTGATGTCATCCTCTTCTTTATTGCCTATTTTACTTTAAGGAGGCAGGACCTCTCATTGAACCTGAAGCTCCCAAATGTCAGCTAGACTAGCTAGCAAGCTTGCCCCCAAGGATCTCCTCTCAGCCCCTGAGATTACAAGCATACTATCGTACCTGCCATATTTTATGTGGATACTGAGGATCTGAGCTCAGTCTTCATAGCTGCCTTGCAAGTGCTTTGCCATCTGCCCAACTCAAAATACTGCCATTTAATAGCCACTCACAGTATCATGCTATTAGGATTAACTATCAGNACAGATCTCTTTGGGAAGGTCCTTCTTGGTTCTCTACACTCATGGATTTCAGAATATTTGCATCCTGTTTTGTTCTTCATTTACCTCTTCTGCTTGTTTCTTGTTTTTCTTTTTTTCAGCTGTTGCCAATCTGTTCGGTGCTAGCTCTTCCCAAAGGTACTGTCCATATACTGTTGCTTTTCTGCTCGGAATACCCATAGGCAGTGCCATCCATGTCCATGGTTGCAGCTACCATAATAACAGGTTTGAATGACAGTGACCCTTTCGATTTCTCTGCTGCAATCTCCACTCAAAGCTTCATGCAGACTCAGTTACAGCTGTNTATTAGGAAATTCATTATTAATAGTTGACACTTTAAATGGATGTTTATCCTAAATCAGTTGTCTCTGAAAGCTATCAACCTTCTCACATCCCATATCTCTTTTGAATCACTCACTTTCTCCAGTGACTACAGATGACCATCCCATCCAGGACCAGATTCTAGTCTGTAAATGCTGCCTATCCAGTCAGTTGACCTTTATATCTTATGTGAGGAGTTGTTCATGTATCTCAGTGGGCATTCACTAGTGTTTTCAAGGTCTTGGTTTGATCCTAGAATTTTCAAAATAAACAAGATCATTTATTTTTTACCTAGACAATTGTGGTTTCACAAATGCGCCATCTGATTTTGATTTTTGGAACCTTTCAAATATAGCTCTGTGTGTATACAACATAAACACTCAACTATGTATATTATACTCATACACATATTTATACATATATGTAGTGATGTACAATAGATGTAGTTTATAGTTACATCATTTCTTGCTCAAGAAAAATCTCCCTTTATTTCACTTTCATGTTTATGATAAAGTACATTGTATTCAACATGANATCCTAAGACTTATCTTGTGATAAAGGCTGAGCTTAAGCATCGAAGTCATAGATATCCTCCACAATTCCAAATACCTTAGCAACTTCACACTCCCTGGTTCATTGCTTAGTCTCTAGCAGCCTTGGTTATAGCCACCACACTNCACACTGCTCTGAGCCACCATGCTTGTCTTTCCTATTACCATTTCCTAGTTGAAAAACTTCTTTAAATATCAAGTTGTCTTATCTAAAAATTTCAGGGAACTCTCTTCAATGAAAGTAAATGTCATTCTTCTTTATTCTCACAAAAATACTAAAGACACATGTTACACTGTATTAAAATCATCCTTTTTCTTTATCTGTCCTCTGCAAACTACTGTTAGTGGCTNGAACACAGATTCCTCTGTTTCTTCTCCTTATCTGCTAACATGGAACCTAATGTGCAGCAATAAATAACCCCTCATTTACTCAGTAAAATAATGTAGTTGCTAAAAACATTGAAGCTTATTCTTTCTGGTTTCAGATTTTGCACATAAGAATGCTCACACTCCTGTCGACCCCACGCTATTAGTGCGTTCTATAGACATTTTTTTTACAGCTCCTGCCTTTGGCACTGCCTCACCCTTTCACCTGTTCATGTTGCAGTGGGCCTCTTGAGTTGAATGACCACANACTCCAATGTCCTCAGAGAATCAAAGCTGTCTCTTTGTCTTTTCCCTCCCATTGTTGCTTTCATAAATGGATATATATGTACATATATATGGCTGTCTCTTATACACATCTAGATGTGTATAAGAGACAGTTTTATACTGTTGCACTAGAATATATTACATTAAAAGAGGAAAGTTGGCCAGCTGGAAAACAAGAAAGGAACAAGTTTCCTTTTAATACAGTGCTTTCGAGACCTTCTGCGGGGCTCAAGCTTATTCTTGGCTCCCTGGTCACCTCAAAGCTGACTGCTGGTGACCTTCTCAAAGAAGCAAGTTTTCAGAAAGATAACTAAAAACAAGAATCAAAAGTTTATATTATAGTTGAGGTATTTGGAATTGTGGAGGATATCTATGACTTGGATGCTTAAGCTCAGCCTTTATCACAAGATATTACTCTCAATTTAACTTTCAAAATGAGCATATGATTGAAATGGTGATTAACGATCACAACTGTCAAAAAAGCATTGAGGAGCATCNTAGGTGTGCAACAGGGGTACTGTATCTTTTCTGTCTACTTTTCTCAACATGCAACATCAGAGAAAGAAGTTTTGTGACTTGAACAATTTTCTGAAATATAAAATGTATTAAAATATTAAAGCAAACGTAATCGTGATATGAAAAGTTATGTTAGCTTCTTCGCATGGCCAAAAGTCTGAAGGCACTGATACTTCTGCTTTGGAAATAGACACTTTGAAATCCAATGTTCTTATCAAACTTCTTACAACTGTCTATTGTTCCTTATTTGGAAATGTGTCTTTACTTTAGACAGTCCTTAACTTCCAGGAGTAAACCCTAAACCCAAGCAGAATTCCTATACAGTGTGGAATATAGACATGGGATCACACACTGATATACACGTCAAACAATTTGCAGGGATTGTAAACATTAGAAACACTAGAACCAGCCAATGAAGTTGGATTTCTCTCAGCCTCTGCATTCTCTTACTCCTCTGGACATTCAGAAAGCCTTGCCCCCCACTCTCAGCCATGGCTCTCTTCTAGTCGCTTTCTTCAAGATCTTCCTTCTCCTTGGAATACTTTCCACGTGTCCCTATACACTGACACAGACTATTTCTCATCTGTCTTCTGTCTTTCATATCCTTTTCTTTTTGGGCTTACCTTAAAACATAAACCAAATGAAGTCCTGTTATACAGAGCTTTCAGGGAAGTTATCACAGTTTCTTATGACACATTGTGCATTGCTCTCCTAGCACCTGTTTTCAGGAGGNTGTAAGNGCTCATTATTTGAGTTGTTCATTTTGTTTGAATCTGGCCCAGTTGGTGGCATATGGTAGATTGCAGANTTCTATTTACTGAATGCATGAATGGCTGATTGAGTTTGTGTTTAGATAAGCAAACAAGTGTGCTTCACAGTGCTACCCAAGACAACAATGTGCTTTCTTGTTTGTATAACAACCCGGGGAAAACACTTCTCCTTTTCCTTCTTAAGCCTCTGTGTATTGGGCATAGTACTTTTTTCCTTGATACATAATGCCACTTATGATCTTTCTCCAATATAGAATGTCATTATACTTTCAACTCATGCACTCTGCTCTCCCTTTCCTCTCCATTTTTGTCTAACTCTGGTGGCAGGAGGAGGGAGCACACTTCCACCTACACTCTGCTTTTTTTCTTTTTTTTTTTTNTTAGCTTCACTTGCACTTTGCTTTCCTGCACCATGTGAATGTCCCTTTGTCACCCTGAGACACCGTTTGATGGTTTTTTTGGAATTATCAAAGTTCTGTTCTTTTTGCGGGTTAAACATATGTTCCTTGAAGTTCTCCATGGTCNCTTTGTTGACCCCGACTGTACCAAAATTTTACTTTTTTTGGGTTCATGTCTGCACTTGTTACGGCACTCTCACTGCTGTTTTTGTATTTCCTAGTATATTCAAAGCATATTAAGGTCAGAATTGATGTCTCCCATAACAATGAAATTTCAACTATACTATCAACTGTAGTATTTAGTTTGGTCTTTTAACCAGTAAAATTAATAAATAATTGTCCAATTTCCCTTCAGCACTTAGAACCTTACTTAGTGATTGACTGCCCTTAGGTGAAAAGAAAAGTTGTATTTAGCAAATGACTNTATCTGACTCTTCAATTAGTTCCTGAGTGATCTGTCCACAGATGACCTTCCAAGTACCATTTCACATTAGAGCATCACACCCTTCATTGGTTAGTGAAACATAGACATGACTTGGTGTTGGTGGGGTCTTGTTTTGTTGCTGNGTCCCTCTAGATACACCATGTCACTTCTGTCTGTGCTGTTTTATTTCTGAAATTCACATACTTTCCATTTTTTTTTACATTTTTAATTCTTGCATATATCTGTAGTGGGGCATGAGCACATGNGTGTGGGTGCCTTTGGAGATCAGAAGCCTCAGATCTTCCTGGAGTTGGAGATATAGTTGACTATTATCAACGTTATGTGGGTACCCAGAAACAACTGGATCCTCAACAAGAGTTGTACATAGTCTTAACTGTCTAGACATCTCTCTAGCCCACACCACTTACTTTATATTTTTCTGTGTGTCAGAATTAACACTCATATATAGTTCATGATCCTTGTTGACCTTATCTTCCTCATGAAATTTTTCCTGATTGCCTCTTTCCATTTCTCAGTATAATTTGTCACCATTCTGATTATAATTCCTTAAAAGGTCTCATTCTTCTTCTTAAGATGCATTGTGTTCTAGTTTGCCTGCTAACTTCTGCTCCAAAACTGATTAGTAGTTCTTCCTGATAAATGGTAGGGGTTGGCTTATTTGTGCTCTTTGCAAAGACTGGAAAAGTGGATCAGTAGTTTCCCTGTGCTTCTTGTATGGGGAGTTAAGATAGATAAAGTTACTTGAAAAACTATGATTCTACCCTATATAATAGTAAATTGTATCCTGTGAAGGACTTAATGCAAGCAAATTTCATGAAAATTGTGCTCTCCTACTGTATTGTTTTACAAACTCTGTAAATTGTGAGTGTCACTATCCTACTCATGGATTTATTTTTGGACTTTGAAATTTCTTCCAATGTGAAATAGTCATCCACATTTTAGTTCTTTATGAAAATAATTAAACACATCTACGTATTAAAAAGTACATTTGCTTTTGTCTTTAGTAAATGCTAAAACTCCATATAGTACCACAAATGTTTTAAAAGAGATTTCTTTGTGATGTGCTATCATTAAGTATTTGATTTGTATATTGTTTTGTATACTTAAACACACAAATTCAAATAAAAACATTCCAATCAGAAGGAGGTCACAAGTAAATGTTTAATAACCCTGTTGTAGAAAACAATCTTCCAAATGTAGCAAGCCTCGTGTAGAAAAGGTACCTCTTGTCTACGCTGGCAATGAGGCAGATTTTTTTCCCTCTCCTACTTCAAATCATTTGCCAAAAAGGGAGTCCTTTCCTACATACATTGAAATGATGCCAAACCACAATCATCTACGCTGCAGTAGCATCTGGGGTTTATATGACACATGCTGCCCAGACTCTCTCTTCACAGTTCTTGCCCCGTATCAGCCAGTGCTGTATGTCTATGGAAAAAATTCCTGCCCAGAATGAGCCATCTTTTTAAGGTCTATCTTGGTAATAATGCAGGATCAAGTGGTACCTAATAGTTCTTTCCAAAACACAAGACACAGTTTTCATCTATTTTCACTTTTCTGAAGCTACATAAACACCCTAGGTCTGTCTGTAAGTAAGGCATGACCTAGGGTGTTTGAGAACATAGATCTGTTACATTTTAGACACATTCTTAAGCTTTTTCCTTTCATTCAGGTGTGTACAATATAAGTAGGTGAGAGATTCATCTTTGTGGAGATTTAGTATACAGCATCTTCATGAATCAAGATAAATATGTTCTTTGTATATGATGAGTTCCATAGTATCAGGACACAAGGACAGAAAAATCAAGATGCCATTATCAAATAAATTCAAATACAGAAATTGGATGACAGATGATTTCTCTACTTTGTTTTACAATATTCAGCTTTACATTTTCTGGTGAATATCATCTTACTTCAACTAATCATTTGGCATTTGTGGCTAAAAGAAATGTTCAGTGAGAGGCTGTGGAATCCAGCAGGAGGAATCAAAGAGCATGTTTCTCTGACTTAATGAATGTGCTGAGATTCTCTCTATATGCAGCATAACAAATACCTCATTCTAATAGTTAGTCTTTTCAATGAATGAAGGCTCTGATTTACTTTTTTATTGATTTTTACGCATACTAAAACTTACATTTTTAACACAGTTGAAAATCTGAGAGGAGAGTAGATGAACAGTAGCGATATATAAGATCTAGTGGTAGTTAGGGAAATTTTCCCCAAGGGCTTACTATGGATTATTATAATCCTGTATGCTGACATACCTTACAAATAAAATTTTAGATAATTTTCCAATCCATGCAGTTACTCAACATAGTAATGCTAAGTATCTCTGTTTCACACAGTGTTGTGATTGGAGCCCCTTTGCCCGAGAGTCTCACGTTATCTGAAATATATTCCAAGCAGGCATCTATTGGCTNTCTGAAAATCTCATGCCCCACACTATTGTTTTGAATTGTCTTATGCAGACAGACAAGACATGGGTGAAATAATTGGATTCTTATTCAATAAAGAATTATAACAAGTTCAAAGCTATAGAACTAGGGACTGGATCCTACTTGGCACTGCTTAAACCAAAGATGAGCACTAGCACTTAAAACCAAAACAAATCACATGTTCATCTGTCTCATTCACTTACACATTTATGAATGTTCATGGAGCACCATAAATCTTTGTTCAAGGTAAAACTGACACATCACGTATTCACTCATGAAGCAGTGAAACTGATCCATACCTGAAATTCAATTTAAAGTAATATTGTCCAATTACCAAAATGCATGAATTATTTTAATATCACAAACAGAAATCTAAAGTCTGTACATATATACACATAAAGTATGTGATTTGCAGTTTACTAATAATTTTTGCTTGAATTTTTTGATTTATCCAATGTCAGGATTGTTTAGGTCAATTTTCATTTTAAAAGATTCTTTACCATTTTATAGTCTCTTAAGAGCCAACACAGGGGCAAAATTAATCCTCAGATTGAGGAACCCTGAATATGATCATGAAAGTAATCAAATGTAATGGCCTCTTCAATATACCTAGAAATTTTGATGAAAGAAGCCCTTGGTAATGTCAAAATAAGAAGTTTGAAAAATATTTGAGTCTTTTGGAGAAATATGACTATGTTGAGTAATAAACTTTCTCTGATATTAATGTTCAAAAAACTCTTAACATATTTGAATTCAGAGACAAATAGATTTTAAACCTCATTTGAAACCTCAGGTCAGAAACATTTTCTAGATTGCTATGGTTCTTATTAGATTAGTTTAGTAAATGTAAAGAAATAGAGTGAGTACTGGTGTCTTAAAAATCAAACTCTTGGTTCTACGTGTTTTTTTATACATCTTGTTTAGTATTTATTTAGGGGATTACTTCTTGTCCTATTTTATCTTTTACCTGGTTTGTCTAGTTGCCAGGTAGACACTGATAGTCAAATGGCTTTCAAAAAGGCTTTTTAATTATTTGCTGACATGAGAACTAGTTTTAGAGTAGTGTTCTGGTTGTAGAACATTCAAGGTGAAGCATTATATGCAAATTATTTAATTATTAATTTGTTCATTATAAATACAAGCAAGTAAGCCTCATAGAATTTAAAGGGTTTGTTGCTTTATATTTTTCTGTGCTTATTAAGCTCTTGAAATTATTTATTAATGTGAGTAAACTCATTTTGAGAATTTTGAAAGATCTGTGAGTTTAGTTGTACCATAACGAAAAGAAACTTTGTCCTAATGAACCCCTTCTTGTTTTTTCAGTTGTTGCCTATCCTACAAGAATTTCTTTTTTAATTAAAATGAGACAATTTATATTAGTGTGGTAGAATAAAAATTAAACTTTTGCCCCACTACCCCATTCATCCCTCACTCTTCTTTGAAGTAAAGATTCAGTGTGTTTTTATGAAGATA
>LZPO01036465.1:0-10333 GCA_001675575.1 Neotoma lepida | reverse complement strand
CCCTTGTCAGCAGGGACAGGGAGATAGGGCTCACCAAGCCTGGGCCACTGAGCCAGTCCCCACAGTCAGTACCTGCTAACCTAGCCAGCTTCCACAGCAGCTCAAGGACAAATCCTGACACCTTTCCAGGCCTGCCCCAAAATGGATAAATGTAACCCTGAACTAACCTCAGGCAATTAATAGCTATTAACATGATTGCCACTCACATAAACCAATCCTGAGTCTGTTCCTATGTAGTCTGTAGACCCCAAGACCTCCCACTCTCTTTACCCTTAAAGAAACCATGCCCCACTGCTACTCGGGGTCTCTCCCACTCTGCTGCTGCATCAGATGGACAGAGAGGCCTGAGTTAACAAACAGTCTTTGCTTTTGCATCGAATTTGGTCTCTTGCTGCTCTTTCAGGACTCTGGGTACAACAATATTCCTGTTTAATAATCACTGTGAGCCATCCTGCTGCTGAGCCGATGACAGTCCAAGTGTTTTGAGGAACTCTACCTTTCCCTTTGTCCTCCTCCTCCTCCTCCTTCCTTTTCTTTGTTCCTGATGGGGACATCCTAAGGTATCTCAGGCTGCCCTGGGGTGTCATCATCCTGTCTCAGACCTCTCTGGGCTGAGACAGAGAATGACAATTACCAGCTCCCATACTCACTCTGAGGGGCTTTAGCTTTTGTTTATTTGTTTGTCTTTATAAAAATTAATTTTGAGACAGCATTTCTTTGTGTATCCTTCATTGTCCTGGACTCATTTTGTAAACCATGCTTGCCTGGAGTCATAGAGATCTGCCTTGAAGGAGACTCCTGAATAGTAGGGGCTTCCTCCTGGACCCTGGAATAGGCACAAACCACACTCAATTACCTGTTTTCCCAGAGAGACCCTTTATTAAACGGGAAAGAAAAGTTACAGTGGCTGCTTTCTGACTCAGGCAGAAAACAGCAGCAAATGACCTTGGAGGTGTAATTTTTGAGAGGAGGAAAAGGGGAGGTCTGTACTGGGTAGCTGTTCTCCCTTTAGATCTCTGTGTTAGAATGGGCTAGGATGTGGTGGTAAAGGAGATAGGGTATGAGGGAGAAGGAGAAAGGTAAAGGGCCAAATCCAATTGGTCTCAATAACAAAAACACAGAGTCAGATATGGGAGTAAAGGCTGAAAGATCAGAGAGACAAAGTAACAAGCCACTGCTTCCTCTCACCTCACCAACTCCTAAGCCTGAAAAGAGAGCTGAGCTCCTGTTTCCTCCTGCCTTATAGCCCTCTCTCTGCCCAGCCATATCACTTCCTGTCTCCACCTCCCAAGTACTGGGATCAAAGGCATCAGATCCCAGGTGCTATGATTAAAAGTGTGTGTCTCCACTGCCTGGCCTCTGGTGACTAGCTCCATACTCTGATCTCCTGAGGAGCTTTATGTGTTAGAGCACAAACTGTCACCACAAAAGGAACATGGAAGAAAGAGGAAGGGATAAGGGAAATGGGGAAGGGGTATTTGTCCCAGAGAGACAAAGGACTGCCTCTGTACAGAGGGGAGACAGAGTTGGCCCATAAGAAAGTGGCAGTTTATAAAGATAAATGGGGAAAACCCATGATAGGATGAGGTGTTGAATTTTAATTGGGCATGTTAATTAGATGAACCAAAGGGGGGTCTTGATTGGACTTTGGTAGTCAGCCTCAGGAGGAGGAAGTGGCCATAGAGGGAATCGATCTTGGTGGCTAGCTTAAGGAATGTCATCTAACATTGTCTTATAAGGCAGAGGGGATGGGGGAGAAGAGCAAGGCCTGCCAGAGTCACATGCTCCAGTGGGCTAGTGTCCCTTCACACCTGCCTCTGCCTTCCCTATGCTGGGATTAAAGGTGTGTGTCACAGGATCCACCCATTTTTAGTTTCAGTTTTTAAGACAGGATGTCATGCTCAGGCTGGCCTTGAACTAACAAAGATCTGGCTTCCTCTGTGCCCAAGGCAGCCATCTGCCACCAGCTCCTGTGCCCAACAGGAAGGGCTTTTTATTGCCCTGGAGCTTGTGGATTCAGACAGGTGGACTGGCCACTCCATCCCAGTATCTTCTGGTCCCCACCTTCACAGTGCCCAGATGACAGTCCCACACAACCACACCTCTCTTTTTAAATGTAGGTTCTGGGATCAATCTGACATGGTCATCCCTGCATGCTGTGTTCTAGTTTACTTTTGGTTAGTGAGATAAACACCATGACCAAAAGCAAGTTAGGAAAGAAAAGTGTCTTTTTCTTCTGTTCCAGGGAAGCCATGGCAGGAGCCTGGAAGCAGGAGCTGAAGCAGAGACAGTAGGAACACCTATTCCCGGCTTGATCCCTTTTTTATACAACTCAGGCCCACATGCCTACGGATGTGGACTGGGCCCTCCCATGTCATTTAGTAGCCATGAAAATGCTCCACAGCTGTGCCTAGAGAACAACCTGATGGAGGCAATTCTTCAGTTTTTTTGTCTGGGGGCACATTTGGTGAGGGAAGTGTGCAGCAGGCTGTGTGGAAACCCAGATTTTTGAAGGCAGCATCCGCACTCCACTCCGGAATCTGTCCTAGTTAATGGGTGTGAGGAGAGTGTGTGGGGACACCCTCATCTTCCACTGGACATGAATGAATGTTGCATGGCAGGTCCTTCAAGGAGAGGACATGCTCAGGTCCAATGTAGGAAACAGAATGGTCAATGTGGTCTCTGGGCTCATTGATTTCATCTGTGACCCAGCCATGTCACTTTTCCTGTTACCATCTCCTCCCAAGACTTGGTGCCTAGTCTGTCAACTAATCATTCTGGGACACTACTCTACAGGGCAAAGGGAGAGCTCTGGTCTTGGTGGTATACACCTGAGTATCATCATTGTGGAGGTGAAGGCAGGAAGATCATGAGTTCAAAGCTGACCTGTGCCATGTCACAAGACAGTGTTATAAAAACAGAAGGTGGGAGTAGGGAGGACAGAGAACATGGCAGTGTGAATCTAGTCCTACCTGCCAATCACCATCCTGAGCCTTCTACTGCAACCCATTGGCCATAGAATGGTCATTGATTTTCAGAAATTTTGGGGTCCAATCTCTTTAATTTCCTTCCCAGAAGAGATGCTACTAATGATGGGGGTAATCTGTGGGAAAAGAATCTAGGTACACTGGGTTCTTTCGTCTCTTTTCTTTATTCCTCTGAGATTAAATTCTATCTACACAGCTTTAATACTATTCTTAAATTTAGCTCCTCTCTGTCCCTTCTCTTCCTGTCCTCTCACAGCCCTAACTAAGCTCTTCTGCTATTGATCTCATATTCATCCTCATTCCTCCATCCATGCTCATTCCTTCCATTCCTACTTTCCTGACCTGACCCAATCACTATCATCTGCAAAAACATCTGCCACGGGACTCTACCAAAACTAGGAATTCTACCTCAATCCTCCTTCACCTGGTATGCAAAAAACCCTTTTGTCCTGACTCAGTTGCTCTGGAATGCCATTTGTCCTCGAGAGGGATTGGGGGTCTGAGTTATATTTGTACAAGAAACAAAGCTATGCATCTACACATCAGCCTGTCTCCTAGGCCTAGAAGACAGGCATGGTCTCTGTAGAAGTGTTACCTAGTACCGATGAACAGTAGGTCTGAGAAGCTCATTCTGTTTGTGATTATGGCCTAGGAGTATATGAGCACACAAGAAATTGATAGCAGGAAACAGCTGATATATTAAAAGCCAAATAACATCAAATATTCCTTGATATTTGACTTCTCCTCAAGGAGGATTCCTTGATCCTTCTAGGTGTAGCTTTACTATATACAGCTGAATCTTTATTTCGTACTCTTGTGGCCTGCAGCAACTGGTCTAGGTCTGGGCATTTGATGGCCAAGACCTTGCAAGGGAAGCTGGGGACAAAGCAGGTTGTTATTGCCACATTATCCCCACCTGGACCAATCATTTAGGAGTAGACATGCACTTTTTTTCTAAATTATCATTCTATATAATATATAGTTACATAAATGCCTTGAATTCAATGTGTGTACATGTGGGCACCCATATAGGGGAAGGAAGAAGATTCTTTTAATGAAATGGATTCTTTTGCTCCAGATTGGAGCCTTCAGGGAACTATTCTAGGCTCAGAATACAGAGACCCATGGCTGGGGGTCCAGCTTGGAGACCTGAGGTCAATCTGAGAACCCTGGTGAATATGCAACATATACAACCATGTGATGGTAAATCTAGAGCCAAAGAGGAAAAGACAGGTGGATCCACAGGGCTCCCAGGCCAGGAGGTCTTGCATAGTTGATGATCCCTGGTCTAATGAGAAACCTTGTCTTAAAGGACAAAGATGGCATCCTGAGGATGACACCAGAAGTAGTCTTCTGGTCTCCATATTCACACCCCATCTAGGCATGCACTCACAGGACAGCACAGAGACAGACAGACACCGACAGAGACACAGACACACACAGACACACACGGACACACACACACACACACACACACACACACACACACATGCTCCCCCAACACCCCATCTAGTCATGCAAGCACAGGTACATACATACATAGACACACACAGAGACACAGACACACACAAACACACAGATATACAAAGGCAGTACAGGCTAGTTCTGAGACCACATGATCTAAAGCTCCACCCTGTGCCCCATCAACTGTAATAGCCTCACACACCTCAATCTATATCACCAGATGCCTCTGTCAACTATTTTCCTCACACTGCTGGCTCAGACATCTGCTTCTACAGAGGTAATTGCTGGTGTGGATTGAGTCTCTGTATGCTTCTGTGTTTCTCTTCCTCCGGAAAAGGATTTCTCTGAATATTTCCTATGTCCATCATCAGTCCTTGGGATCCTGCAGCCCAGCCCAGATCCCCACCAACTCCCCACCCTAACTGCAGTCACTCTGGGCCATGGCTCTGAAGGCACTGCAATGGGTCAGCACCTCTGTGGCCACATTGGGATAGCTGGTGGCCCTTTGCAGCTGTGTGCTACCCATGGGAAGGGTGACAATATTTCTTGAACGTGANACAGGGCTAGAATCTAATGTTAGGTGGGGTCTATGGCAAATGTACTAGGTTCACAGACTATGTAGCATGCAGTATAAGGACCATGGCTACTGGGTCACATCAGATCAGGGCCCACAGGTGTCTCAGGTTCTCATGATCATCTGTATAATGGAATGGGTTTTCTGCTGTGTATGTTTGAAGTTGAGTGCAATCATGGCTGCCTAACGACTGAGGTGATGCCATGATTGTAAGGAGGGTGGGTGCCTTGATCCTGGTGCTGGACTGCAGCCGATGGTGTCCATGTTCTGTAGAACACAATTTCATCTATGGCTGCTCCAATGCACTCTTGGGCTCCATGCAGAAAACAGATTAAGGTGTCTTGCTCTACCCAGACTGGGTCAGCTCCATGCTGTAGATGCTTGGAGAAGCTCTGCCCTTGTGGAAGGCCCCAGCTGAGAGTGAACTGATCAGAACCAGCAACAGCCCTGCCTTCCTCCACCCAGGAGGAGAGCAGAAGGTGGGCCTCTGTCTACATGTTGTCTCTGTTTATCCATGAGCTCAGCTCAGACCATGTTCCAGTGTGCCTGAGTAGTCTTTCTTTCTCCATCTGTCCATCTGTGCCTCCCACCTTTCCTCTCTCTAGTCCTTTCTCCCTCCTTTCCTCCCTCTCTCTCCTTCTCTCCCAACCCTCTCTGACACTGTTACTCTGTCCTCGCTGGCCCATAACACAATCTGTGCACCAAGCTGGCCTGGAACTCACAGAGATATAACTGCCTCTGCCTACATAGTGCTGGAAATAAAGGTGTGACTCACCATGCCAGACAGTTTCCCTTCTCTGGCTGTCATAAAACACTAACACAAAACAACCTGGGCAAATAAAGGGCTTATTTGGTTCCCAGGATGCAGTCCATCATGACAGGAATGTCACTGGGGCAGGTGCATGAGGCAGGGGGTCACATCACATCCACAGTCAGAAAGCAGAGANAGGTGATGTGGGTGTTCAGCCCACTTTCTGCTTTCCATTCAGTTGGGACCCCAAATCAGAGAATGGTTCTGCCCACTGGGTGAGGATTTTTACCTCAGTACCCCAGTCTAGGAATTCTCTCAGTTATTCCCAGATTGTATCCATGGTGGTTATAAATCCTGTAAGTTGGCAAGATGGAACATCACATCAGATATAGCACTGCATGCGACCTCCAGAGGTGCCTGTGTGGTGTGCCACTGGAAAATGTCCCTTTTTCTTCCTAGAGGTCAGTACCCTAGGATGGCTTTAGAGAACTATGAGGTCTGTCACCTGACCTTACAGGACCTTGGCCAGCTATTCTAGCCCAATTGATTAGCTCCAGGCCAATGAGCGACCTCATCTCAAAGGTGGTAGATAGAGTTCCTGAAGATGACAATAGAGATTGTCCTCTGGTGTCCACATTCTTGTGCCCACATGTGCATAAACACACACACAAACATGCACCCACACACATTAACATGCACACACACATTAAAAAGAGTACAGAGATCAGATCCCATGAGGCCTGTGCACTGAAACTCCTCCCTCTGCCCTACCCTTGACCAAACATCATACCAGCTCAATCTATCAAGGCCCCACATTGTATGCCAAATGTTGGGGTGTACCATGTAGTTTTGGTAGGTTGAAGAAAGAAGGCATTCCAAGACAGAATTTTAAGGCCTATGAGACAGCAGGAAGATTCAGCCTCTTTTGATGGATTGAATCCTGAACAGCCATATAAAGGCATGTTTATAAAGTTATATAAAGTATTACCTCATACCAAGGCCCCTAATCTTACTTTACATATCATACTGAAGGAGAGCATCCCATGCCTNGATGACNCTAGTTCTTTATTATGTATTGTGTACAATACACAATAATACAAGAGGCTCAGGTGTGCATGATGCATTTTGTGATTAAAGTCATGGAATGGCTGTAAAGCCCCTTTAGCAAAACTATCACGGTTTCCACAGATTCTTCAAGGTCATGTACTTCCACAACTCAGCTTTTCATTCTAATTTCTACTCNATACAGTGATTCTGATAAATTCCTACAACACCCAGGCCCTGTGTCAACTGCTGATGCCCACCTACTGGCTGCGTGTCTGACTGTACCTTCTGGCAGTTTTTCTGACTGCACCTGCTCCAGTGTGTCTGACTGCACCTGCTCCAGTGTGTCTGACTGCACCTGCTCCAGTGTGTCTGACTGCACCTGCTCCAGTGTGTCTGAATGCACCTGCTCCAGTGTGGCAGACTTCACCTGCTGGCAGTGTGTCTGCATAGAGACCTGGTTCTCAAGACAGCTCACTATGGACATGTTGAAAATCCATCCTCAGCCCTTTGAATCCTGTAGCTGAGAGCCAAATCTCCACTGTCTTCTGTGTGCTGGGTCCAGCAGAGAGTGAATTATGACTCGCCAGAAACTGGAGGAAGCCAGCTTCTCTCTGGCTGTGCTGGCCTGGATAGGCACCATTGTGTGCTCTGAGCTGCCCAAGTGGTGTGTGAAGAAAATGTCTGAACACATAGTCATTTGGGAGGGCCTATGGAAGCTGTTCAAGGATGATGGACTCCATGGCTGGAGGTGCATGCCATACAACTCACACCTGTTACTGTCACTGGACCTGCAGGTGTCTCGAGTTCGGGTGGTCATCTGCATCATTATCTCCTCNATGGGTTTGCTGCTGTACATGATCGGAGATAAGCTCATCACATGTGGGTCTAATATAAATAATGAAGAAATGATCAAGATGTTGGCAAGTGGATTGTTCCTGGGGGTTGGTCTACTGCTACTGTGCCTGTGTCTTGGGTAACACACAATGTCATCCCTAGCATTGCCAACCCTCAAATGCTCTCCCAATGGAAAGCAGAGATGGGAGCCTCACTCTACCTGGGCTGGGTCAGCTCCCTGCTGTTTCTGCTGAGAGTGGCCCTTCTGGGAGGGTCACACCTGTGGTGTCAGGGCCCAAGAAGCAATGACCAGCCCAGTGTTTTTGAGGGCTCCAACAATGACCANCCCAGTGCCTTAGAGGGCTGCAGGGAATGGCCTTTTCTGCTGTTTATCAGGAGTGCACGGTGTTTTTCTTCCCAAGTCTGAGGAATGAAGAAGAGTGGCACCTCAAGGATGAGTCTAGTCTTTCCCAGCTGCAGGGGGGACCCGTCTCTAAGGACAGCTCCACTTTAGCACTTTAGTACTTTAGCAAAGGGCCCTTTTATTATTATACAGTTGACACCTTTAGCAAGTCAATTCCTATACCAACACCTTTTATCTAAGCCCCCCAAAGGGACAGTGCCAAATGCTTGTTCTCAGGAAGGAATACCATAATGTTCTGGGCTGTTGCTAATCTAAGTTTGCACAGGCTTTGAACTCCTAGGAAACTCAGCTAAGACTTCAAACACAAGGTACAGGAGACAGGAGGTAGCAATCACAAAAGGCAGATCTAAACTACGTGCTAACACTCCAGAGTCAAACCTGCTGTAGCTCTGTGGACTTCTCCCAACACTCCTCAGACAACAACAATGCATAAGGTGGCCAATCTCTGTGTTTTGGATTTGTTCATCTGGAGTCAGCTCAGACCACCTTGTGACTTATTCTGTAGCTGTTTCCCTCTGACTGAAACAACTTTGACCTGATGGAAGAAGGAGAACCAGAAGCTACAGACTCCAGTGCCCTCCACAGCCTCAGAGAACTCCTGCTGGGGATGCAGAGGGACAGAAAACTCCTCCATGGAACTGNCTGCAAACTGGCCCAGGGGACCTCCTGGATGCAGCTGTCATGAGTCAGCACAATGTTGTGGTGCAATTCCTGTGGATGCAGCTGCCTGAGTCACCCATGAACATGGGACCCCAATAAAGATACTGGTCCCCTAAGCTGGACTGGGATGGAGTCATTTCAGGGTCTGCAGTGACCCTCTGTATCTGGGGTGTCTAGAAACAAACTGAAGGTTAACAAGCTGACACTAAGTTGTTAGTGCCAGAGCTGCTGGGTGTTGGGGGATGGGCAAGCAGGGACTAAGGCAACCTGGTGCCACCCTGGCACCTCTGAAGCCTTCCCTAAAGACTTCTTGTCACAGAGCTCCCCTCTGTAATTACTGATAGCCCTTGGCCCTGGAACTTCTGCCACTTGCCTGCAGAAGATAAGACTGGGTATTGGTAACCACCTCCCCCGGCTGGCAGTCACGGTGGTACTATGGTAACACGTAAGTCAGCCCATGGAGAAGTACAGGCTGGCTGAGTTCATTGAGATGTAGTGTGTGCTCCTTTAAGAGTTTTGTCGGGTCCATTTCTGCAGTTCACTGAGCTCTTGAGCAGTTAAATAGGATCAAGAAACTAAGTAAAAACTCCTGGCGCAGTGCAAGCATTGGCTTTCTAGAGACCTAGGAAATTTGAATGCAGTTCCCGGTTAGACAAACCAAGTTTCAGCTTTGCTTTCAAGATGTGAGAGGTGGTCAGAGCCAGCTGAGAGCTGTGTGTCTGCATGGAGAATCCAGGTGTACCTTATCAGTCTAAGGTTGGCTCCTATGGTCAAAAAGACAAGAGATATGCAGTAAAAGAGATTCAGATGGAAAAATCTCTAAACAGGTTACAGTATGTTTAATAATGTACNTAGGCTTAAGAAAAGAGAAAGGGTATAGTCATAGAAAATAAATGAATAGTTTATAAAATGAAATCTTTAAAGAGAGAATAAAAAATAAGAAGCCATGCAGAGGGGAAATGCACAGGTAGTTTGGATCCTGTTTGTGTTGATTTTGAATTTTTTGACTGTTGAGAGGCAAAAAAGCTGCTAGGACACATGGGATTGTGAACTGGACTGCTAAATTGAACCAATCTAGGTATTTTAGAAATGCCTTAACTTTAAAAAAGAAGTCAAAAAATATATTTCTCAAATGAAAATNAAAAATGCTTTGGAGTTTTGTTCCCACAGGAGATGAGAGGCTGTGGATTTCTTCAGGATTAATATGATCAGGTTTGATCAGGGGAAACCTCCTGAAACTTGTCAAGTGATTTCTATGAGCAAAGGTTACTGCTGGTCTTTCCAGGACTTGGTCATTCATTATCTCAAAATTTTCTCTCTGGGACCCTAAAGATACTTTGTCCATAGAAGAAGGAAGAAGTATGAAGAAATTATNCCAACAATCCAATGAATTGGGGTGTGTGTGTGACTGTTGGTTATATGCGGAGTTGTGGATGTTTGTTCTCATTTAGNGGAACATAGAATCTTCATACAAATTTAAAGTTACATTATATATATATGTGTTTCTAATGTTGTCCAAAGGGTTTTGTATGTTGATACAAATTTAAGGTGTTTTGTTACCACATATTGTATGTGTGTTACTACTTGTGTTT
>LZPO01036463.1:0-18369 GCA_001675575.1 Neotoma lepida | reverse complement strand
AGAGACTTGCTCAGGTTCCCATTCACTGTCTTTGTGAATGTCATACCCAGACCACACATAGGTGTGTAGTACTAAGCATAACAGTCCTACATGGAGCACCCTTTTCCCATTACAATGCAGCCAACTTCACAATACAAATACAAAGCTAGTCCCAGCAGGCCTTGTCTATGTTTGGGTCTCACATCCTCTGTTGTTTGCTATTGTTGCAAGAAACCAATTCCTTTTCTCACCCTACAATAAAAGCTAGAAATGTAGGTGCTTGCCAATTCCTAGTACACAGAAAGCAGTAACAGGAAAGAAATCTCATCTTCTGAGGAGGTAGCAGCACAGCCAATGGTGGTTTGTATTTTCTCTCTAAAATGTTGAGTAACATTATTGGTGGGAAGCATGAATGGGGATCTCTATTATAAATGATATACACTGTGGATCCATAATTCATTGCAAAATGAACAACACTGTTATAATAATGACAAATGTTCAAAGGAACATCCAGAACTATGGCAAAGAGCCAGTGGCAGCCTAGGGTTACTTACAAACTCCAAACAGAATTGAGGGCACAAGTAAGGAAATCGCTATAAAGATCTGGATGTGTAGTTAGGTAAAATGACTTCCCATTTGCATCATTTTTTTATTATTGTTAAGGATGCATTCTTAATTTTTTTGCACAACAAAAATCGTGAGCATGCATTGTTTCCCACTCCCCTGCAGTAGTCTTTCATTAAACAGGAGCTATCTTACTTCTTGCCACTGGTCATGCCAGAGTGGTACAGAAAGCTGTCCAACTTCTATTTGCCATGTGCTCATGGGTAAGAATGAAGGAACCTTTGACTATACACAATATAGTGCATTAGGTAAAATGTCAATATTTTGTATGCCTTCCATCATAAAGCATGTATGCTGCAGCCTATGAAAGATCATCAACTCCTCATTCTCTTCTCCTTCTGTAGATGTGTACTAATCCCCTACTCTCCTGTCACCTGCCAGATTTCTATGCAGTGGAAGGGGTGGTTGCCATGGACTTTTCCATACTCCCCTTAGCATTATTTATTCCCCTGGAATTTTGATAAATACAAGAATGATCTACTTGTAATTTTAATGGGCAACAAGTGGAGAAAGACTTAAATTTCAACTTCAAATATGCTCTCAATTGTCACTATACACAAAACCCTGGCCTCCATCTCTGTTAGTCCATTTTCATAGACTTTTGCAACTCATTTCTCATGCTACTGTATACTCAACATTCAGAATACTTGCAGCTCAACTTGTTTGTCTTGGTCAGCAGATACATGAAAAAAAATTCAAACACTGTCTTGATTTATTTTACTATTTCTGTGACAAAATATTGTGACAAAAGAAACTCAAGGGAGAAGGGACTTATTCTGGATCACAGTTCAGGGGTGATCAACATTTTACCATGGAAGGGAAGTCAAGGACACATGACTTGCAGCAGCTAGTCATATCACATCCACACCCAGAGAATGGGAATTCATGCTGCTGCTCAGTTCTGTTTCTCTATTTATACAGTGTGGTATACTGTGTAGGGAACAGTTCCATCCCAGGTGGGGAGAAACACTTTTATTAAAGCTATCAGAATAATCTTCTTCTAGCATGCCAAAAACCCTACTTTCTGGGTGAATATAGTTGAAAGTTGTGGCCAACCATCACAGATACCATATGCATTCTTATAAGGACAGGAGGAAAAAATAGACAAATGTTTATAAAGCTAATTTGGTATTTGAGTCCATTACATTTATTTCAGAATAGAAGGAGCTCTGAATTTCTTTTTCTCCTCTGTATTAAGTAACAAATCTCAAAGCAAAACAAAGGACAGACAGAAGAAAGAAATTCAAAAGGAACAGCAAGTGGTCCAATAGGCTTAAATACATAATTGTGAATAGAGTAGTCACAGTTGAAATAAGTAATGGGATTCCAGGAGATGTCAGAGGAAGGAGGATGCTTAGACATTCTGCAAAAATCGGTCTGTTTCCGTTAGATTCCAGAACTTTAGTGCAAATAAGAGCAAGGGTAAGTTAATAAAAGAATTTGGACAGAAGGGAGGCCTGAGTGGACTCTGGAAGTCCAGCTGCTCTCTATGCTCGGCATTTTGAGCAGGCTGGATTTTATATCCCAATACAAGATAGATTTAAGCAGCAATAAATGACCTACAAGCACTTGTAAAAACATTTTTGGGGGACACCATATGTGTTCTCATAGAACTGAGAAAAAACTTAGGAATAGTTATGTACACTAGAAATTGCCAAAATAGAACCTGAATTTGAGATTCTTTTGAGATATAACATTTTTTATTTTATTTTTAAGATTTTATATAATTACAGCATTTCATCCTCCCCATTTCTACCTCGAAAACCTCCCATACACTCTTCCCTGCACTCCTTCAAATTCATGGTCTCTCTTTTTTTAAACTAAATTAATTGCATGAACATATGTATATGTATATTTCTGTATATGTATATACCAGAGCCGCATGGTCAGCTCTGAAAACCTACATCCAGGTAACATTATATGGGCTGAACATGTTATATTTATAATACAAATTATATGTGAGAGAGAGAGAGAAAGAGAGAGAGATTTGCTTTGTAATCAAATCCTGTCTTTCAGTTTCATTACTTTCCATTTTTTCCCGTAAGTTTCTTTTCAACAAATTAAAGAAAAATTTTAAAATGTCACAGCATTTTAGTTAGAAAACAGTGAATGTCCACTCATGTCCAGGTGTCCAGATATATCAGTTTTGTCTCTCACTAAAAACTCAGTGAGGGTGCTGCTGCTGGTGCACAAGAGGGCAATGGGCCTTGGTTCTGTGAGAGTCTGTAGTAATCTCTGGTTCCATCTGATGACCAAATACCCACAAGCATTTGCCTCCATTTTTCATTAAAATGAGAGAGAATAAAAACAAATTAAACCCATAAACCTTAATAAGTAAGAGGAGAGGAGAAAGGCCATCATCCAATATTAGATTCAAAGCGTTATTGAGAAATGAAAATGACTGAGAACAACACATTGGAAAAGGAGGGTTTGAAAAATCTACAGTCCAAAATTAACCCAGAAATGGATGGCAGAAGCGGAGGGTGCTGACATTCCAGGCCAAACTACCCAGGAATAAAATTAGTGTGTATGGAGCATAGAATATGAGAAAGCAATATGAGTGACTGCGGGATAAAGACTCAGATTAAATTATCTCTTTGGGAGAAGGAATCATCCTGCTAACTATCTTTTGTGTGTGTGTGTTTCTCTTCTACATGCTTGGGTATAGCAAGTGTATAGGAAGTCCCACACTGATTCAAAGCAAATGTAAAAAAACATACTTGAAAAGATCACACCAAGAAATAATGGTACCTACTTAGAATAATGACAATGAAATGACTGGGTTCTAGCTTGCAGGTGGCACAACATGACCCACCACTCCCCTTATTTGGTTGTTCTTCGGCAAGCATTTAGCTCCCTGACCCCTTAAGTTCTGAATTTCCTGGGTTAGTCTCTGCATTGAAGAAAAATAAGTAAATAACAGAGAAAGCAAACTTCTTACACAGTAACAAAGAAAATCCAATACATTCCCTGGGGTCATAACTCTGTGTTGCACTTTTCTGGGGAGTTATGGACTAATATCACTTCATACCAGAAGTGATTGACTACAGACCATAAGAATTCTGTCAAATCTAGCTTAAAGAAGCAATTGTTTATAGAGGTCACATATTAAGCAGATTGGTGAGCAGGTAATTATTAGACATGTGAAGTCTGTGGGTGTTTATAGTTGAAGAATAGCATCTGTCCTTTGCAGTTGTTAGCTGCTTCCAGATTCTTGGAAAATGGGGAGGGACCTGTGCGTCTCGCACATCCTTGTGTGCCCTGCATGCCATGTGAGCTTCTGTTGAGCCTCTTGTGCACGCTTTCACCATCTTGTGTGATTTGTGAGCCTTTCTTATCCTCTTCCAGGGTTGTTACTGGGACCAATCATATTACAGTGTCATGCACATTTTGATATCTGCCCTCATTTCAAGACGGCAATGGTCATGTGCAGAGGAAAACACTTGACTGTACCTGCTACAACAGATCAACTGAGATAAGTGACTTACAGATGAACAGAAAGCTACTTGTTATAGGTTTAGGAGATGGGAAATCCAAAATCTAAGACTGGTGTCTGGAGAGGTCCTTCTTACTGGTTTCCTAAGAGTAGAAAACAGAAAGCCAACAGAAAATGAGAGAGGGGACACCTTGGTCTTAACAATGACACAAATGCCTTCAAAGATAGATTTCTTGTGACTAAGTCAAATTCTAATGGCTCCATACTGCTACAGTGACAATTAAACCCTAGCACGGCTTTGGGAAGGGACAAATATTCCAGTCATGGTAACAGCCATCTTTATAATTCAGTTCCAGAACACTTTAATTTTCCCCAACTAAAAATATTTACTCAATGGCTTTATCTTTCCTTCTCTTTAAGGCTCCTAGTAGTCATTATTATACTTTCTGTTTTATTAACTACTCTAGGTACTTCATATAATACAGTTATATTGTTTTTAAGGATGAATAAAATTTCCTAGATATTGTAGAAGACCACAAATTTATATGACCTGGGTCATAGTAATCTTTGCATTATTCCAATATTAGTGCAAGTATGAATGAATGAACCAAGCACTAAAGACTTTAGTGAAACAACTTAGCAATGATAATCTACAGAAATATTAGCTAGGAGTTGAATGGAAGATAGAAAGCAGTGACAATAAAGAAGGCTAACTATTCACCATCAATGCATAACAAATAAAATCTCTTTTTCATTAATCAGGAAACTGAATTTTAACATTGCTTAGAGGTACAATGTCAAAATGAAATCTGAAATTATTGCCTCCAGAATGAGGACTAAATAGTTGGAAAAATTAGGTTTCAAGGGAGTTTTTAAAACATTCAAAGGTGTTTTGATTTACTCATATTATATATATATATAACACACCTACAAATGAAATTATGAAACCAACTATCTAAACCAACATGACTTAATAAGAAGGATTGTAACTCAAAGATCCTCACACATAGTACTGGCTACTATTCACAACAATGGGGGTGATTTTTGAATACTCCTATTACTACAGCCAAAGAGGTCAGACAGAAAAGGACACAAGAAACAATGGAAAAGGCACAGCAGAGGCCTGAGTACCTGCTGTTCCTTGGGTTGTCATTTTGGCATTTATCATTGGTATTAAGCTGTTGTCTGTGACATCTTTTTATGAGTCTAATTCCCACTACTGCTGCCATTGTCTCCTTATAAAGATAGACAGATGTCTATCTACTTCATTGGGAACTGGCCCTGTGACTTGCCTAGAATTTGTATTAGTTCACAGAACTCTCACCAGTTTACTTTACCATCAACACTTTCAGTTTCTCAAAGTTCCCTTCTTCTTTAGCAAAGTTCTTACATCAGTACCATAACTCACCTAAGAATCTCTGTTCTTAGCCTCTGCTACAGAGAGGTATGTTCACTTCAGTTTCTTCTGTGTCTGTGCAAGTAACACCCAGATCCTCTGGTCTCCTCATAGTTTACTTCCTCATCCAACCCAAGACCCTCACAGATCGTTCTTTCCTCTTATCTTGACTTATCTGCAGTCCCAGCTCCTCTTAGTATTATTATTTCTTTCAGAAGTTTAACATGGGGTTGTCACATTCACATAAAAGGGTGCCTCAGTCATGAGTACCTTCTCTATGAATTTCAGAGGATGGAGGTAGGAGCACATGGTGCCGTGTCCTCAAAGAGATGAGAGGAATCATTTAAACTAAATGATTTCCATTAGTTTGACAGAGAAAATGGTGGGTGATGTTTCAAGCAAATAAGCAAAGTTTCAGGTCTGAAAAGCACATTAGAGTTCTTTCAAATGTGTTTTCTTCCCATCATGTCCTTCTGAAACTCTTATGATCTTTGTGTTGATAGCTTTTGAAGATACAGACACTTGGTTTAGAACAGTGATCTTGTGGGTTTTTTGTGTGCTTCACTTGTGTGCCAAATTCTCAGTATTATTTGCAACTTAAGATGTCATGTATTCAGAAAGAAAACCAGAAACTTCTGAAATCATTTCTAATACTCTCATATGCTGGCTGAAAGTTTTGTTAATTAAGACATTTTTAGAGAGTATCTCATAGTAACCCAGAGAAGAACAATGAACAGACAATGTAGCTTGAGTGTGTTAAGTTAGAAGCATTTGTGTATTGTGGGTGAGTCCAATATACAGTTCAGTAATGACACAGAACTTCATTACTTTAATTCTCCACCTATGGGTGTTGTGATCATAAATAAGGTCACACACACACACACACACACACACACACACAACTTCTCTGTATATCAAGAGCATTAACAATGCTTATAAAATATGATATCTGTGGTAATAAAAAAGAACTTAAGCAGTTGTGAATTTTTACCATGTGATTTTTTTATCACATGACTAGCACACACTAGAAACAACTATGTCTTTCCTCTTCTTCAGTATCACTGTGATTATCCTTGATCCATCAGGGACGATGAATTTGTCAATGCAGAAAGCTCATACTAACAGAAGATGTCCCAGCTCAATGAGATGGTGATTTTTTTTTTGGTGTTTCAAGGGTTTCTCTGTGTAGCTTTGCGCCTTTCCTGGAACTCACTCTGTAGTCTAGGCTGGCCTCAAACTCACAGAGATCTGCCTGCCTCTGCCTCCCGAGTGCTGGGATTAAAGGCGTGTGCCACCACCGCCCGGCGAGATGGTGACTTTTGTAACAAATGAGGATACCATGGGATGGAGAGTTCCAGGAAATAATGAGTTTCCAGTGGCTTCTCATGGGAATTCTGTAATTAAAAGGTACTCCTGTATCAAATAGGCTATATCTAAGAATCATTAGGGCCCAGATTTTCTTTCAGATATAAAGGAATGATTAGGTTCCCCTGGTTAATTAAGGTTCATAAGTTTTGGGGGTATCAATGAGTTCCCAAACTACTCTTCCTTTCTGCGAACAGGGAGGATGTCTGACTGGAGAGCCATAGTTTGCTGCTCTTGATGAAGCTACCTGGCACAGAGCTTTCCTCTGATTCAGGTGTGGCCATTACCTGCTCTACAGTGCTTTGACAGAAGAGTCCATCACTTCTTCCATTCTACTTCTCCAAGAAATGATGGAATGCAACTCTTCCATCCTCTCTGTGAACTGATTTCTGTTAACAGCCCTGGAAAATGCTTCAAAGAAGTGAGAGAAATGACAGGAGGATTTGCTGACAAGGAAGAATGAGAGTTCAGAAAATATCACCTACATTGGAGGTCAAGGAGCTGCTGGCTTCTATCTGACCCTCTCCCCTCTGGCCTGAGGTTGTATCTAAGTTATTTCTTCAGGACACTAAATTCTTTTCAAATGACTCACTCAGTTGGGTAGCATTGTCCTACCTGGATCAAATGGATCTCTCCAATAGCACAATTGTTTTGAGGTTTAGCTTAAAAGTTTTGTTAATTGATTCTACCCTTCTCTCTTCGTTAAATGGCAAACATAAATTAGGATACAAAGAAAACCCTGCATATTTGAAACAAATATCATTGTACAAACTTCAGTTTAAAGTGCTTCTATCTGTAGGACAAGACAAAACAAAAATAACAAACAACAACAAAAAATTTCTTAAGGAAATGAGACTCTGTTAGAAAGAAAAGACCACAGGAAGTCAGTCATGCCTTGATGTGATGACAGGGAACCGAAGAAAGGACACCTTTCCACCAAAGGTATACACCTAATGAGACTCACTGGAAACCATTCTAGATTCATTTTGCTCACACTAGAAGACCTTTGAAGTTGTTACATCTCAATTCAAAGAAGTGTCAGCTTAGGGAGATGGATCAGCAGTAAGGATACTTGCTGTGCAAGTGTGATGTCCTGAGGTTGAATCTCTAGCATCCTCATACACGCCAGGCAGGAGAATATGCCTGCAAGCAACCCTGGTGTTTTTGTTTGATGCAGATACTGGGAGCTCAACATTCAGGTATTCTAGTGCAAATGACAAGCTTCAGGTTCATTGAGGGACCCTGTCGCAAGGGGATACGGCGAAGAACAGGAGAGGGGGTGCCTTAACCTGGAATAGTCCTCTGGTCTCCTCATGCTTGTTCAAGAGTGACCATATATATATGTAGCACACACACACACATACTCACACAGACATGCAGTCACACACACCACAATATAAAAATAGAAAATAAAAACAGAAAATAAATTTTAAATAAAGGATCAAGAAAACAAAGGGGAAAATTCTGCATACCCGAGATAGACATGGACTTTGTGAGTTCTAGCCAAGACATCACCATTTCCTTCGGTAATTGGATCATCACGCACAGCCTAAATATTTGTCTCATCAGTGGTCCTGATAGTCTACATTTCCCTGCTGCTCCAAGGCATTTTTGGAAGATATTAATATAGTATAAGACAAGAGTATAACACTCAAAAATAAATGGACTCATTTTTTTCCCTAGTATTAATGGCATTAGCAGCAACACAGGTGTAAAGTTTTAGAAAGATTTTTTTTAATGTTTTGAGGCTACTGAGAGTAAGCAATAATATACAGAAAGCTATTATTTATGCACTCACATAAAATTGCTAACAGGAAATCATGTAAGCCCAAAATAATGAAGTGGGATCCCAGAAAGGCTCTTTGTTGGTAGATTGGGGGAAAGAGGTAGAATCCCATGAAGGAAGACACAATAAATTGTCAAGCACTGGTGTAAAAGTCATTTAGTTCAAACAAAGATGGATGTTATAAAGTGAGAGACATAAATGAAACAGGTGAAGGAAGGCCATGATGGGAACCAAAGAAAGCCAGCCTACCTTCATCACATTTAGTGACTTCCTTTAGAAATGTCATATCCATCTTTAGAGAATTCTTTGGCATAAATCCCAGGGATTACCACCTATGTATTGCCTTGTCGTAGGTATCAAGCACAATTACGCAGAGTATAAAAGCTCTTACCCAGCAATCAAATCTCACTTAAGACCTTTTCTCTACCAGAGAAACCTAGGAAGGTGATTGAACACTTTAAAAATTATCAGTCTTGTTTGTTCCTTAATTTTATTTATTTGTGAAATTATCACAATTTCACTGTATTACTCATGATGATGATATAATAACTGACATGTGTGCACAGTTCCCAACACATATAAAAATGCTCTACAGCTACAATAAAACCTTACATATAAGGTTCAGGAAACACGGCAGAGGAAGAGTCAGAGAAAGTGGAAGAGCTAGAGGACCAGGGAGGTGTCTGATGTGAGACACTGTCTTCTATACATGACTGGGAGTAACATCCATGAGATCTCAACAATATGGTTATCCAAAAAAGACATGCAAAAGGACAAAACTATTGGAAATGTCATCATGGATAGGAGAAAATATACAAGGCCTCCCTTCTAGATGATGAGCATAGGCAATGAATGGCTGTTGAAAAACAATCAGTCTTCTCCAGAATGAGTACCCTTATAGTTTATCTATTCCCAAGCAGTAATCTCTAAGCATCAATACATATGACCAACACTTAATGGACTTGATAGGCTTTATTTATATACATATGCATATTTATGTGTAGATATATATAACAAAACTTTAAGAAGAGTTCAAAAATTTGAAAGGAAGTTGCGAAGACATGGAAGAGTTGGAGGGGAAAAGGGAGGGGTAGAAAGGAAGTACACATAGAACTCATGTATGAAATTCTCAAAAAATTTTGACCAAAAAGTAATTCAAAAAAGCAAATGCTAATCCTCTGCCTTCAGCTAGTGGCCACACATGTGATCTCAGACACTAGTAGGCCCTAAAACTGTTCTAGTTAAAGCCCTTCAACACAATGAGTCCTAAATGACCTAAACATGTCAACTATAATGTTGACATGGAATGTGATATGAGATTAGGCTAACTTGGCACAGCACTCCTGAGCATTTTTAAAAATGTGTTGTTAGTTCTTTGAGAAATTTACATATTGCATTTTTTATCGTATTTACCCCCTTTCCCCATCTCCTTCTAGATTCCCCACCCCATTTCCTACCCACTCAACCTTGTGTCCTCATTAGTGCTGCTAATGTACTCTTATATGTGTGGACATCCAGTAGAATGTGTTAGACCTACCAGGATTAATAGCATTAAAGCAAACTAGCACTCTCTTATCCAACAGCTACCACATAGCAAGAGCTCCTTATAACTGCCTCTTCTCACAGCTTTTCCGTTGCTTGGACTCATGGATATTAAACTACCCATATTGTTCTGGTGTATCAGAGCCCATCTTTCCCACCACTCTTTCCTTCCTCCTGCTTAACAAACATTTCTGAATCCTTGAAAGTTACAGGATGTCTTTGTTAATTTTCCTCCCAACTCTTCTGCTGAAGATAAGATTGCAAGATTTGTTGTAAAACAGAGATCATCCTTATGTTTTATGTAATAAAATTATTGATCATGAAAAGAGAATAAATGGTGTTTATCCGAGACCCCCATTCCCTAAGGATTTATTCATAGCAATAATACTTACCAATAACTAACAGAGTTTCTGTGTTGCAGATTCCAGCCGGTAATGCCCTGTTCAAATGAATTTAGAGATTTTCCCAGCTTGTGTTCATATGCCACAAAAGGGAAATAGCTGAAATTACACCTACTTGTGTAGGAATTATCGACTTTAGCTTTGAAGTGCAAATGAGCTGAATGAAAACACACTTAGACTGCAACACAGAAACTATTTCTACCTACTGACTGATGGCGCATTAACTGTCTTAGAAAGGGAGCCTGGTGTTGCAAGGGATCTGAAGTGCTGGAAACCAGTTATCCCACAGGTGATGGCAAACACCATCCACAGAGTGCACAAGGCAGTGGTTCTTTCTTTTTATTAAAATTCTATACTTTCTCCTTTTCTTAGCAATTCAAGTTACCAGTCTCCTATAGCCAACCTCCTCCCCGCAGCTCTCCCTCTGCTGTTCTAAAAACTAGACATATGAACTCAAGGTAGGACACAGGCTGCTGTAAACCAACCCTCAGTAAGTGTTTATTTTGAGTGAAAATTTCCACAGAAACTTTTACTGACTATATTCAATTTATGTAGAGTAATGCTTGACAAAGTGAATATATCTTCAAGGAAAACTCGTGGAGCCTTACAAGACAAAGCAAGAGTCAAGTAAGAGGAAACTGTAACATGATCAACCCTGTTTGAGGCTTCAAAAAGGGTTGGATTGTTGAGCCTGAGTGTTTTGGAAAGACTTGACAAAACACTATTAGAAATTTTGTTAACCGCTGTGAAGTCATAGATATTGAATGACTGAATGTGTCTTTTCACCATTTCCCATCTGCCATGTTGAATTCTGCAGAAGTCATTATGCCTTAAATAGTCCGCAAGGAAACACTAGGGTGTGCTACCACAGTAAAGATTGCTTCTCTGAGAAGGATCCGCCCCTTTGTTGAATAAGTGATAACAATGTTTTCCATCTGTTTTTTTGTAAAAGATAATACGAGCAGTCTCTTTTGTAAGAACTTTAAGAAAGTCCTCAGTCACTGTGTCTCTTTCTCATATCCTAGGATAATTCTCTATGCTTTCAGAGAAGAGAAAAACATATTAAAAGAGATAAAAATAAAGTTTTCTCTGCATTTCTATTTCCTGGCTCCTCTGTAAGGCAGAGTGGATCTGTCCTTTTGTATGGGAGAGAGTTTGGTGCCAAGACTTCCAACACTACCATGACATGGCACAATAGCTCTCTTCTAGTTCTCTCCAGAGGTCTTAAAACGCCCAATAGAATGTTAGTTTTACATAAGTAGTTATGCTGTGCTATTAAGAGAATAACAAGAAGTATTGTCTAGATAATCTCCATGCATTTGTTGTTTCCACAGAGTTCACTAAACCCATGCAGACGTAGGCTGCTGCTATGAATTATCTTGAGAATTTTGTTACTGAAATATTCACTTTTTTTTTCTTTTTGCACAAACATTCTTTCTCCAGAACTGGACTGAATGAAAGCTTGGATGCAGACTAGCATGTGCCCCAGTAATAACACAAGGGAAAGGCCTGGATGCAGTGAAATGCAGAGACAATCTTCCCAATCTTTTGGGGTCATTGTTCTTTACCCAGTGTTTTTTATCAGCTCCCTCACAGCACACATGTGCAAAAAAGAACAAAATTCATTGGTCTTTGGATGCAATTAATGGACTGATGCAACTCCAAATAATTAGAAGGTATCAGTTCAGTGGTGCTGAAGTTTAAGTTTCTTAATAAAGTGGTAAATTTATCATGCCGTAAGACATAATGAGAAAGAAAGAAGGACAATGAAACCATTTGACTACAAAATTTTACCAGCGTCATTCTTCCAGATAAGATAGACCTAAATCCTACCTTTTGCAGCTCAAAAATGGTTTCAGAAAAGTTTTTACTATTATCATTGTTCAATTTCATGCGTCTCTGCACTTGAACTTCCAGCCAGGAGGAGGGCTACAACTGCCAGAAGTTTTATATGTGTGTGTGTATGTGTAATTTCCAGCCAATATTTTCAGGCCCAGGAGGTTGGGCAACTTATCCAAACTTGTGAGTGCTGATATGATTTGAGCCTCTGAACATTCTAAGATTTCTGTTTCCCAAGCACAACCAAATTATAAACTAAGGCAGAAGAAGAATGAAACACAATTTCACAAGTTATTGTCTGTACAAGATTCAATCTCTGTGGGCCTCTAGTTTTCTGTTATGTTCCCTCTCTAGTCTGAATATATATGCAACATTAAAACTAATTATGATGTATATTATCAAGAGTGACCCATGTTTCTTGTGCAAAGGTTCCTTATAAAGTCTACTTGAATGAATATTCTGTTTAACAGGAAAATGTATATGCCTAGTCATCACTCCAGCACAGGTGTGCTCCTTAGAGAACATATTAAAGTATCATTTAATTTCGTAGGCTTTAGAAGGTGCCTGCATTTCCAAATAACCAGATTCAAGTTTCTTAAGTCAAAAGCCAGCTGATTTTGATATATGGTGATGAGAGACTTTCCTAGGCTGTTCCACCACAAAGTTCTAAATAGCATTGAGCCATTGCTGAATATAACACACTATAATTAATTCTAGGCTATGTCGAATTTACATTAGACCTTCAATTTCTTAGTTTAACACTTTATTTTTATGGTATATAATTTCTTGCAGTTGTCTTATCTTCCTGATTAATAAAAGAAAACCTTTTATCTCTTTTCAAATTTAAAACTTAACAGAACTGAGATATGAACAGGCAAATATGAAGTGTGATATTCAACCATTGGTTGGTTTGGTGTAACCAATTTGCCCAAGTACCCATTGTTAATGCTTGAGACTTTACGTCAGTGAATTTATACTTGGGAAGGATCTGATTTCTGTGTGTACATTGAGAAATAGGCTTATATTTCCAAGGGACTGGATTTCTGTACAGTAATCTCTTTGTACACATGTATTCAGCACCTGAGTTCATGGGTAGTAAACATCTGGGTTAGGAGGCTGGAGTTTCAAAAGGCCTATTGCTACACTTTAGGAGAAAGTAACTGAGCCCGCCCACACAGATACAATGAAAAGGAGGCTTGTGAGTGCAGGTTTCTCTCTGTGTACTTTATATGACAGTTTCTACAACTACCTCAACATTTTAGGTACAATATTAGAGCCTCTTCACATACCAACAACTATTATCTCCAAACAGCTAAAATGGTGACAAAACAATCATGACGTCTGATGTCAATTTGGGTTCAAATACTGGCTCAAATGTGTCCTACAATTTATTATAGGTAATCCATTTAAATCTTGATGTTATTAGCCTACCTTGTGCAAGAAACAAATTAGTTTGTCCATTAATACCAGTAAGCTTGGTATGCGCTCTACTATATACCAATCGTCAATCTAAATAATTTGTATCTCAATTAACAGATTCTTACATCAACCATTATAAAGTAGGTACCACTACTTCACAGCTCAGGAAACTGAGGATCTGAAGTAATACAGTAATGTTTCAGATGCTGCATACTTGGTAAGTAAGCTAGTTAAAATTTGACCCTAAACAGTGTGGCTTCAAATCCTGTGTTACTGATCATGAGCATAAACTAGAATTAGGAAATATGAAGTAGCTTTTTTTTCCTTAAAATTATTAACGCTGTATTATCAGGGGTGATAAAGAAGGTCCGTTCTAGTTGCTTTTGAAGCTGCTGGAGATATCTGCCACACTGATCAGCTGTCACAGAAACTGGACAGATGGAGACCAAAAGGCTGCTGCAGGTTCCTAGGAACAGGGAACAGCAATATAAAGGTAAGGAACAGAAGGAGGAAAACACAATGAAGAGAGTTTTCATCTGAAGACATAGAATGCTCTAGCTCCACCATGTAAAATGAGTAAGCTGAAAGGAGCCTGGGGAGGACAAGAAGGACAAGGTGACAGAATATTAAACCTTCCTCATTATTCATGTTTGTCATCCCATGATCTAAATTCACTGTGGGTAGATCTCGGCATCACAGTGATCATACTGCAAATGACCAACCATTGTCACATTTCAGACACACCTATCTCCACCTCTGAGTCATCTCTCTTAAGATAAATGAGGTGGGCTCCTGATTTTTAGAAAAACACACACAGCGAACTAGTTAAATTGTTGAATGACTACACTATGCATTATACCTTGAATTTGAGTTTGGGTTTTTGAGGAACAAGCCAAAATTGAATGAAAACCACAACAATTTTAAATATATAGAAAACACACCACATGCACACACACACACACACACACACACACACACACACACACACACACTTGCACACACATGCATCTTCCCCTGACTACGCAATACTACAAGAAACAAATTAAATATTTCTTATGTTTAGTACTGTCCAGCATGGTACAAAATTTCTACCACCTTACTGAGAATCTTTTTTTTTTCTTCTAATTTCATTCTGGATCACATACCTCTTAATATGGGGATGATTCTGTGTCATCCTTTGAAGTAGTAAGTTACTATCTGAACCTATATCCAAGACTTACTTAACTCTGTGGTCATAAATCATGCTATTGCTGCTTGAGGGAATTAAAATTGCAGTTTTTAAGTTCAGTGAAACATGCCCTTCCATTCTTCGTCACCATTCTGAGCCAATAATCATGAAAACATAACAGAATAATCATGGCCACATAATGGAGTGATATGAAAATAAAATGTACACACATTTCAGTTTTTTGTTTTAACTTTATATTATACTTTGTGTGTGTGTGAATGTACAATGTGTACACACATGTATGTGTGTGTAGTAGGTTTTCAATTTACAGTAAGACTTCAGAAATTGAAAAACAAATATACATAGTAGAAAGAGGTCCACATAGCTAAAATCTATGCATCTATTTTCTGGTCTGGTATATGACTTAAAGAAAAAAAGAAAAAGTTACATGCTTCTTTTCAAATACATGAGAAGCATGTAATTGAACATCTTTTGTATTAGCAAAACCCCACAGGGGAAAGAACCACAGAAACAAGTGTGGAAAGCATTTGTCATAAGGAAATTGGAAGTTTGTTTACAAAATCATACACTCAATTTTTGTATATGATGCATGTTTTCCTTTGTCACACATTTTAAATAATTCAGTATATTCACAATATCCATTTTAATTTTGAGAATATTTTTAAAATGGGAAAGGAGATGATATTACAAAGTACTAGAAAGGCGCTGTGCAGAAGTAAAGGCCTCTGGGACCCAAGCTTGGGTTTGGTTTGAGTGTACTTAGCTAGAACTTCAGTTAGTTTAGATGAGCCTGTGAGGTATGTTCTTCCTGACCCTCATAGCCATGGAAGTGTTGAAACAACCAAAATCTACAAATCCATTTGCAGATTATTAGGCATGACAGACAAGCGGATCAATAATTATCAGGACGTTAACACTTAAATTCCTGGGGCATGTTCAGCTACTGGCATATAAAAAATATTCAACAAATATGTGTTTAACTAAATGGAGTGAAAGTCTGTAAACCAACCAAACACAAAATATTTGACTGAAGGGATGGTTTAAGTAGTGAAACACAATCAGTAAAGTTGACATGAACATAGTATTTCTGACATGTTCAAGGACTGGACTTAGCACAACATTTGTAAGTATAGATTCCAAAAGAATTGCTTTACAAGAAAAGGTATTTTTTAATAACTGATCTATTATACTAAGACAATAAAAATCAGTGTGTTCAGTATCTGGAGATACAACTATGGAGTTCTTCAAACTGTTTTGTAATAAGCTTGTTATATTCTAAATATGTAGGATAAGTCATTTTTATCACATATTCTGGTTGTCCCATCCATGATTCAGAATAATTTTTTACATTTATTCCAAAATAATTCAGAAATCAGGAAGGAAGATAGTACCATGCAATTCTATTCAGTAGATACTATCATAAGAAACAAAATGTGCTTTTACTGGAAGAATACATCAGGAAAATAAAACAAATCTATGGGTAAAGTGTCCTTTGTGGATGCCATGCGAATGGTAAAAGGAGACGATAGTCTTCCAGGCCACCTTTATTTTAGCCTGCTCTCAACAGAGGTTTCCCCATCATGTGTGAATATTTTCTTCTTTCATGAGATTCTTTGGACATCAATCCATTATACCTCTGGACCAAACCAGCTATAAAAATGTTGTTGCTTACCATGGCACCATGCAGAATGATGTCCCTAGAATAACAAAGAATTGGATTTCCTGCCTGCAATGGGTGTGAATATGTTATTTTTCCTTCTATAATTTGGGGATTATCACGAAGTTCTAATGCTCTAAACAGTCTTTTTGAACTTTATGAAAACATCTTATGTATCTTGTGATTGTTGACTATATTTAAGACATCCTTTTAATTTTTCTTGGTTTGATCTCATCAAGAGTTGGCAGCCATCACTGGGCCTACTTGGTGAATATCAGTTACAGCTGATGATACAAAAGACTAGGGAACAAAAGACTGTGGGAACAGAGACCATGTAAAGTTTTGTTTTTGCTGTGAATGTATATATGCAGAGCCTGGATAGTGATGAGTTGCAGTACATACTGTTATCTAGGGATTTGATTATTTCTAGGCCACTTGATTAATAACAAGCATGTTACCTGGTGCCTTCTGTCAAAGCTAAATTGGTAATTCTTCTCCAAGGATCTGTGATAGTGAATAGCTTATAGCTTATAGAATAGAATTTACTTGAAAAAAAGTGGCCCATGTTGTGTATGTGTATTTCTAGCCTTGAAATCTGACTATATGAATACCCCTAGGGATGGAAGAAATTGACAGGAAGGAACTGCAAATCAATGCCTGGGATATTAAGAAGTTCAATATTGAAACTATTCTTAGTCTACATGAGCTTGCCCAATATTATATTTCTACCTGAATTCATAGAAGAACCTGAGACAATAGAACTGCCTAACTTCAAAGTTCAGATGTTACTCTGTAATGGCAGAATTAATTTCCTTGATGGCTAATCCATCACGGCTAAGTGTGATGCATGTGGTATCAGACGTGTGTGTATCTGCTGTCATTAATTGTGGCATATTGTCACAACTGATAAGGAAATCCAGGAAGAGTGAAAGAAACAAGGCTGTGATATTGGCAGTTTAGCCTTCTCCTCCCATAAGCCAAGGCAGGTACAGCCAGACTGGCAAAATAAGAGTGGGCCCTTGTGATTCGCACTAGGAGGAAAAGACAGGCTTCCAGGAGCATAAATCACCAGACTAGCCTTGCTCTCCATTTGCAAAGCTGCTGCTTATATTGTGAGATAATGATTGATAGGGTCTAAACAAATGCTTGGAGAAATCAGGGAAGGTGCAGGCTCTTAGGTGTGACATTTGGCCATGGAAATCTGCAGGGAACAGGCCAGCTGGCAATGAGGCCGTTCTGAGGAAATTAACACAAACACATTTAAAAGAAGAGCAATAATGGACTGTGGGTTAAATGACATCCAGGTAAAATGGCAATTATGGATACCAGGTAGTCTGTGTGCCAGTGAGAATAAAATGGGAAGGAATAGGGCAATAAAAACTATTTGGGTGGATTTCATTAAGAAAAGGGCATCCTTTAAGTCAGCTGCTCTAATAAAAACAACATTCAGTTAAGGAGGTAGAAGTTTTAAGACACAAAATGCAGAAGTGAAAAGTCTCAGAAAGTTTTACTTTGAATCTAGGCTCAACCGGAAACAGAAAAGGGTGTGAGTTATTGATATATGTGATATATCTTGTGAAAATTCAATGTAAGTTGGAAGAATGTTATTATGGCTTGTGTAATTTTATTGGAGCTAAGTGATCCTTCTCCTCCTCCATCTCCTGCTCCTCCTTCTTCATGAAAATAATTCACATATAAAACTATAACAGTTATCCTAAGGCAGCTTCTCAGACATT
>LZPO01036462.1:0-18391 GCA_001675575.1 Neotoma lepida | reverse complement strand
CTGGCAGTCCTGGAACTTGCACTGTAGACCAGGCTGGCCTTGAATTCACAGAGATCCACCTGGCTCTGCCTCCCAGTGCTGAGATTAAAGGCATGTGCCACCACCGCCTGGTGAAAAATTAACTTTTAATAGATACTGCAAGTGAGTGTTCTATTAGGTCAAATGCTGCTGAGATGTCTATTGAGAATAGCACTATACAGTCTGAACTGATCTTAGTAACTAACTGACCATATTTATTGGAAAAATAATTCAGGTAAAGTGAAAGACGAGAGCGGATTTCAGGTAACATCTGAAGCCATGACTCTAGATGGAACAACCCCACAGTTGTGTCTCAGCAGTGGCATTAGATGGCAGGAGTAATTGACCTGGAGCTGAAACTTTGCCAAGTAGACAGGCAGATGAAAAGGACACAGAAATGAGATTATGACAAGAATGGATACAACAGTTCAAGGAGTTTAGGACAAATTAGGGGACATAAAATTGTGGGTACCTGAAAGCTTAGGAGTAGCCAGAGGGCCAAGATATCATTATTGGTAGAATGAATATGTAATCAAGGGACTAAGTTAAGTGGATGGACACAGACTGAGGTCAGAGAAGTAGCTAAGCGAGTATTTCTAGACAGGGGACAGTGTGAAGTACTAACAAAGGAGCAGGCAGCAGAGGGAATTACTATGGCTAGGTGGCCTCAGAGAAGGACAGTCAGGATCAACAGAACGCCAAGGATAAAGGAACAGTGTGAAGCTACTGGGTCAGCTAAGTACACAGACTATGAGGCACCTTCAAGTTGGCTTCCAATCTTTTTAGATACAGAAGTGACTCTGTGGCTAGAAGTCCAAGTAGCTGTTGGTTCATTCATCTCTCTATGAGATAACCAGGCATGTAAAGGCAAAGTGAAGCACCCACGACTAGTTACAAGGAGAGTTCAAAGATGCAGGGGTTGAGGGAACCCTAAGTGTCAGGGTTGCTAACATCATGCTGACACAGTGCAGCTTCATACTCTGCAGCCATTTATTTGTGACATTTTGTCACTATCACAAATCAGAGGCAAAGTCTGATGAGTGTGTGCTTAACAAATTGGCTCGAGAGTGGCCTAAGGTGACCTGAGAGATCTGTTAAAAGCAAGTAGGGTGAAAACAAATAAATTGTTAGCAATGAATATTTTTCAGTTAACCAAGCCCAGAACCCAATCCTGAAAG
This sequence comes from Neotoma lepida, assembly GCA_001675575.1. Classification (NCBI taxonomy): domain Eukaryota; kingdom Metazoa; phylum Chordata; class Mammalia; order Rodentia; family Cricetidae; genus Neotoma; species Neotoma lepida. The sequence goes on along the minus strand of LZPO01036462.1, from coordinate 17,195 downwards.
AGGAGACCTGAAGCTGAAGTCACCCTGTGTTCTGGACCACAGCTCTCCAAGAGACTAAACAAGAAAGTAACTGGTGAAGACACCCATGCAACCTTCTTCTCTGGATCATAAGCATTAACAAAGAAAATACACATATCCATGAAGAATTTTAAGAGCTGGGCATGATACTTATATTTCCAGCATGGGAAGGTTGAAGGAGGAAGATGGTGAGTCCAAGGCCAACCTGGGCTACATAGTGAAACATGGAAAAAAAGTGCAGATACTTAAGAAGAGAAGCAATTCCAAGTGTCTACTGCTCACTGGGCTGGATGCACAGACAAATGAAGCAGATCAGAGAACTGGCCTCAGGTAATTAGCAGAGCTCCTTCTGTGCTTCCTTTATCAGACAATGAAGAAATGCACATACCACTGTTTCTATGCTTCTGTTACCGTACAATGAAGAAATGTACCACACCACATAAATTAAACTGTGAAAAGCATCCTTACCAGTTTCTTTCCAGGAAGTGCTTTGCTTGTACATTTTCTTTCTTGAGATTTCCTCCTGTTCGTGTTCTCTTTACAGGGCTCAGCTTCTGCAATATATGAGTTGCAAACATCTTCTTCTGCAGAACTCATCAACTGCTATAAAGGAAATCACAGTAAGGACACATAAAGCACAGGCAGTCACCTTTCCCTGCACGGCAGGTTTCACTTTAGCTTTTCTTTCTATTACAGGCCCATCCTGCCTGCTCCGCACCTTCAGTGCTCAGTATTAAAATCCAGCCTGGGCTCACGCTCTATCACTGAGCCACACTTCCTATCTACTTTTACCATTTCACATCCCATTGCAAGTTCCATTAGAAGTACATTAAGCAAAATTAAAAGAGGGAATCACTAACTACCATTCTCTAACTTATCAAGCATAGATTCAGAAGGATTATTATGTTAGTAAGAAAAAAATGATTTAAGAACTAATGGCTTATTCATCAAATACTTACAAAGCAAACATCAACTTAGTATTTAACTGTTATTAGCTTATAACAAGTCGTGAACTGTAAATTAGGCTAGAATATGGAATTTTCATCCAATCAGACAGGTGAACGTCCAATAATAGTATAGGTATGCTTATATTTACAAAGCTATAGACAAAAATGCAATTAGATATAACTTAATAACCAAAACAAAAGACAAGTAGCCAGTGGAAGTGATGCTTCTCACTGTCAGTTGAATGTCACCACAGAAAACAAACTAATGCATAGTTTAAGAAGGCATGTACTCATGTTACTTTCTGGCTCTTAATTATATGTGGAGCTTCTCCACATTTAGAATAAAATCCATCGTCATACAGATCTAAACTAAGCTAACAAGTAGACTGCCTTCCACAGTAACACAATTCTGAAGGGAAGCTCTTGTTCTAGTAGATTTCTTTCTAGGAGAATTAAAATCAGACCAGCAAGACATTACTCTGGGTTACACACAGAGTAAGACAAAGTATTAACTCTTTTTTCTGTTTGCTTTTTCGAGACAGGGTTTCTCTGTGTAGCCTGGATGTCCTGGAGCTCAGTTTGGAAACCAGGCTAGCCTCGAACTCACAGAGATCCGCCTGCCACTGCTGCCTCCTGAGAGCTGAGATTAAAAGTGTGCACCACCACCGCCCAGTGCAAGTATTAATTCCTAACAGCACTCATCCAATCAGGATTTTCTTCATCACCATGATGATTTAATAGAAGCATTTACCTTTCTTCTGTGAGAAGTCCGTCTTGGCCTACCAGCACTGTAGCTTATTTCCTCATGGTTCTTTAAAGAACTGCAAGTGTCTGTGCCTATATCAAGAAACAAGCAAAATTAGGTTCTTAGCACAAAACTAACACGAATCAGAGGGTTAAAGAACTGTATAGTGTTTTTTAAGTCACTGTTGCTTTTAATATCATTTTTAGACACAAATAATTAACAAGAACATTGAATCGAGATCTTTAGAAGACTTCACGTTATTGCCTATAAGAGAATGAGTGCAATAAGAGCACGCACATTAAGGAAACACTTAACTGCTGCACAACCTTAGACATGTCTGATGTTTTTTAATGGCATAAATGAAAGAGTGTAGTATGTTCAGAGCTTAGAACATGACAGACTATAGTCATTTAACCTGCAAATCAGTAATTTACAGTTTTGGATTCTATGTTCACAAACCCAGGCTGCATCAATGGGAAGTCATCAAATGATCCAGGAAGGGAGAAAACATGAATAAAGGTTCATAACCCAAGTATTCATATCATGGTTTTGTCAGCCAAGCCTAGTAAGTCAGAAAAATCAGGAAAAAAATCTTTGTCTTATCATGATCTTAAAAGACACAAATACATTTAAGTTAAATGTGGGTGATTATGAAGTATGAGACTTGCAATAGAAAGTGGTAATTTCTCATACACAGTACTTGGTTTTCTTAAAATCAAGACCATATTGTTATACCACATATAAAACTTGAAGAAGAAAGAGATTAACTTTTAGGTACTGAAAATAAGAATTAAGGGGCCAGGGAGGTAGCTCAGTTGGTAAAGTGCTCATGGAGCATGAGGACCTGAGTTTGATCCCCAGAACCCATACTTAAAAAGCCAGGTATTAGGGGTGGAGAGAAGGCTCAGCGATGAAGAACATTTGCTGCTCTTCCAGAGGACCCACGCTCAGTTCCCAGCGCCCACGCTGGGAGGCTCACAATTGCCTGTCCAGAGGGATCTGTCATCTTCTTCTGACCTCTGCAGGTACAGCATGCATGTGACATACACACATAAACACAGGTACATACATATAAAAGAAGTAAATCTAAAGGAAAAAAATAAAAACAGCAGGTTGTGGTATGAAATATTATAATCCCCCAACAGGAAGCAGAGATAAGTAGATTCCTAGAGTTTGCCAGACAGCCACGTTAGCCTAATGCACAAGCTCCATACTAAGGACCAACCCTGTCTCAAAAAGCAAAGTGGAAGCGAGCTAAGCAAGGCTGTGTGCATGCCTATCATCTCAATGCTACGGGGGAGTGGAGACAGGAGGATTACTGGGGCTTGCTGGCCACTAGCCTAGATTCAGATTCAGTAAGAAATCCTGTCTCAAAGGAGTTAAGGCAGAGGGTAAGAGTACAGGATAGATAAGGTCCTTTTCTCACCACCCCCTCCACCCCCACCCCCGCTGCAGCCCATGAGCAACTGCACACACACGAACATACCAAACTCACATCCACACAAACCCCACAACAAAAGATAAAGACACATAATACCTGGAAGAGTCTCAGAGAGTGATGCAAATGATACCTGAGGGGGTTCTATGTTTTCCTAAGCAAAGGAAAAAAAATACACATTAGATACTATTAAGTTCAGAAATACGCAAATGATGTACCCCAAAGGAAAAAATAAGGCCTTATTTTGGTAGGAGGAATTATAAGCACAAAATGAAAAGAAAAATCAACAGAAAATGAAAAAGTCTAAGCAAAAAATACTGACTGGTCATCTTCATTAATGCAAACACATTTACCAACTGCAATCACCCCAAATAAAGGGTTATATTAATCACTAACTACTTTTCAGTGTATTTAAAATCCCACAGTCTAACTTCTACAAAGCAAATTGAAGAAAATTAAGAAATAGCATCTAGTATTACAATATTTTTAAATGAAATTCATGGTAAGATGGCAAAATAAAGAAGATTTCAACCTTCTCCACATAATTGCCAGTAAGATAACAATTATTGTTCATTCACACATTAAAATAATTTGAATTCCTTTCTTACCAGTTTGCCCACATTTTTTTGATATTTAATCGGAAACGCTATATTTCAAAAAATGTCTTTTCTGCATGGACTGAGATGTTCACATAGCTTTTCTGTCTTACTTGGAAAAGTGTGCATATAATCAATATTGTAGTTTGCTTAAATATGCAGCATACTTCCTTAAAACTATTACTCGGGGAAAGTTTTAGTCACAATTTAAATTTCTTTATCATGAGATTACTGAAACAATGTAGTTCTTCTTGACTGAAGGTTGATGTCTAACATGTTTCAAAGATTGTATCTGGTTTATCTGAGCTGTCACAGGACAGGATGATGTTGTTGCTAATCCCCTCTGTCCTTGAAAACTTGTTAGGATACAGGAATGTCACCTCTCTCCTTCCTGACACCGGTAATTTTTCTTTTTTTTTTCCCGAATTACTCTGACTGAAAGTTTACTAAAATGTGTTTACCACTATGTTTTAAGATACATTATTTCAGTTCTAAGATGGTTATCTCGTTCATATTTTAACGCCTCAGACATTTTTATTTTAGTGATACAAAAAAGGTATCTTGCAACCACTAGCACTTAGGTCCTATGAAAGTATTATCTATGATGGGGAAAATCTTTTTAAAAAAATGTACGGAAGAGATTGAGCCAGGCAGTGCACGCCTTTAATCCCGGCTCTTGGGAAGCAGAGGCAGAGGCAGGTGGATCTTTGTGATTTTGACGTCAGCCTGGTCTACAGAGCGAGTTCCAGGACAGCCAGGGCTACACAGAGAAACCCTGTTTCAAAAAAAACCAAAATAACAACAACAATAAAAAAAACAAAAAACAAAAAAACAAAAGAGAGAGATTGAAACGTGGCATGTCATTTGGTCTACCTCATAATTTCAAATCATAATTTTCATATAAAAATATATGAGGCCTGATGGAAATAGAAACAAGCCTTTTCTCTGCTTTTCTCCACTTACAAGATTCTCCTCCTTGTCATCAAAGTTTGGCTGAAGGAACTGCTCATGAACTGGTGACTGCAGGGGACTGGCAGCATTTATGTTCCTCCGACAGACAGGTGTTCCTCCCTTACACAACGGAGTATTGGCTGGTAAAGATTCATCGAACACTTCAGGGCTTAAGTCTTCTCCAAAGGTAACTCTCTTCCTCTTCCTCAGATTCTGAAAGCCTGGTGATTTACAGTTTTCCCTACCTATAGACAATAAATGAGAATACATTAAAAAAATTAAGCTACTTTTTTTTAAGCTAAAATACATATACTAGAATGTTTGAATATGGTATATTCAGTTGCTGTTTGTATAATAAAATAATTTGTAGAGAAAATGCAAATGGAAGAAAACCGTACTTTCAACTAACTGGTACTGATTTTAAAATTTTTTAAAAAGTTATAATTGTTTAAAGTGTTAATAAAATTGGAATATCTGAAGTACTTAAATTGTACCATTAAGTAAAAATTGATAGGCAAAGCGATAACTTCTTTTTGTGTATGTGTGATACTGGGGATTGAACCTAGGACTTCAATCATATCAGGTAGATGATCTTCCACTGAGCCACACCCTCAGCCCAAGATCAATGAGGTTCTACAAAGACACCTTTCCCTCCTCACTGCTCTCCATTCCCAGGTAATTTCAGAAGCAGTAAAGCACGAGTAGGTTGTCAAAAATCTAATATACTGTATTGAGTTCTAAAAAGAAAATGATACCCTTAAGTTTAAAAATATACATGGATAACATACCTGCTCTTTGTTCTTTGCAATACTTTGAAGGATCTGGGATTAGATGAGCCCCGTCGTCACAGAGGTTATATTCCTAATGAAAATAAACACTGATCAAAGGTTTTATTCCTTCCATAACATACAATGTCATTAAAAAGAATGAGACTGTTGAAAATGGTTTTGCAGAGTATCTTTATTTTCTTAACTGTTTTGGCTTAAAACACCATGCTGAGAAGGCCCATGAAAAAGCTAGGTTCTCTTATCTTTTAATTTTTTTAGTATTTATTTTTTAGTATTTATTTTTAAGTGCATGAGTGTTTTGCATGCAAATTCAAAACAACAACCACTTTGCTCTAAATGGTATTATTAAAATAATCTAGTTTCTCTAGAATACTGTCGTAAGTGACTTAAGCACTGAGAAAATTAGGAAGGAGGCCCAAATTCACCAGTAAACCTTCATGCCAACTCCCAATCTTAGCTGTGAAAACCACACCCACATTCCCAAGAGTTGGGGGGTATGGGTGGTCTTTGATTATTTGGTGGGTTATGGATGCTTGTTATCATATAGAATACTGTTGCAAATTTAAAGTTATTTTTGTTATATATACATTTTGTATATGGTTCTATTCTTGTTTAAAGGATTTTTGTATATTGATAAAAATTGTGCACCACATTTCAGGTGGCTGTGGAGGCCTGAAGAGGCCATTAGATCCCCTGGAGCCGGCATTAGACAGTTGTCAGCTGCTACGTGGGTGTCAAGAACTGGACCTGGGTCTTCTGTAAGAGGAGGAAGTGCTCTTAACTGTTGAGTCATCTCTCCAGCTCCTGGCTTCTATATTTTAATACAGTATTGTAGACCCAAATTACAGAACAGAAATCCCTAAGTATTGGTTAAAACCATCCCATTTTTGATCTAGCAAACTAAGGAAGATGTGAGTGGCAAAATTATAGTGTTATAACAGGTGTCAGATCAGGCAGATTTCACAATGGTTTGAGCATGAGAATGCACTAAAATAAGACAGACAGACGAGGGAAATGATACTAAGAGGGAGCTTTGTCTTAGCATGGGAACAGCACTTTTAATAATGGAATTTCCTGCCTGAATATCTATTTATATTTTTGAGGCTGAAACAAGAAAGAAGTTTCTGTCTGTGTTTATCGAAAAGATTACAGAGGGCACAATATAAAGGAAGGGATGTTATAAATCCACAGACAGAACTAGCCTTGCAGAAGAGAGCCAGGCCTGCATGTGGGATCAAAGTCCTAGTTAATCACCACCTCCATTTCAACCTCACCCAGAGCCCCTGCCCAGTCCGTGGTTTTGAGTACTATAACCATTAAGAACAGCACCTGCTCTAAGAACAGTTCTGTCCAAACAAGACTATCAGCATTCTCCTGAGTTAGTCCTTTCTCCTGACCAGGGAAACACATATTCCATTTTGCTAGAAGGGGCTGATATGTCCAACGAACAATGCACTATCACTGTACACATGCCAAGGCTGCTGACAGAACAACTCTGAGTATGCTACCTAGTTCCTGGCAACTCCCTCCTGGCTTAGCTTACTGCACTCACAGAAACATGGCTGACTCAAGAGGTGTTAGACACACATTTGGAATGGATAGCTTACAGACTGAGGCAATCACCAGGAACTAATTTGGCAATGTAATTAATTAATTATAATTTGGATGAATTTTTATACTTATACAATCTACCTACATTAAATTCTGAATACCAATGTAATATTAATGTAAAATAGACCAATCTCAGAATACTATTGTGAGTTAAGAAGGGAAACCAAGTGAGGACAATGCATTTCCCTTGACACCAGCGTGACATGTGAACTTCAGCTATTGGTCTGAAGCAAAATGACTTGGTACTCCTTCGCTTTAGGAAATGTTAACCCTTACCTTTACGTTCTCTGCAAACAGCTTGCCAGTTTTCTTCAACACAGAACGAAGCGCAAAGGTCTCAGAGGGAGGGCAGCTGCTCTTGCACACAGGAGTCACTGGTGACCTGATGGCAGGGGCTGTGTCTGAGCTCATCTGTGCTGCAGGTGCGTCAAGTGGAACAGCAACAACTGATCGTGTGCGCTCTACACAGTCAGCAACTCCAAGTCCTTCAAGAGGAAAGTGAGAGGACATCATCCAAATCTGCTTCTTCCAGACACAAGATACTCACCACACTTGCAAAGATTGTAACACGACATTTAGAAATTCAGTCAGTAAGCCGGGTACTCAGGAGATGGAGGCAGGAGGATGGATAATTTAAGGCAGCCAAGGCTACACAGTGAGACCCTGTTTCACAAAACCAAGTGCTAGTGGTATAGTTCAGTGGTAGAGTGCTTACCTAGCATACACTAAATTCAATCCCTAGCAACATAAAATGAAAGAATGAAATTCAATCTTAACACTCCCTGCTCAGGGAGGAAACACCAGAGACTTCATCTGGACATGAAAAGAAGACAAAGAAGTAGCACTGGCCATACATTTTATTATACATCTAACACAAATAAAGATAAGAGGTTTTGGCTCCCACAGAAATCTGGGACATAGGGTGGGGAAAAAAGGTCAGGAATTAGCCTTGGAATGCTAATGTACTTTTTCTTAGGAAACCTATTACTTGCAACATAAAACCTGAGCCAAACCCTGATAATGAGCCATTTCACTACTTGAGATGGAGGCATTTCAATATGTAAACACAGTAGAAGAGGAGACGATTAGGAGAGAGATTATCAGCCCAAACACAAGCTGCCCTTTCAAATGTGCAAGCTCCACACTGGCAAATGCAGGGAGTCCAGTTAAATCAGATTTCTACTCAGGGATGTAGATGCAATTTGACCAAAAAGAAAAAACCCTGTATGACACACACACTAAGACATCATTTGTGCTATATGAAACATGTTATAACCATCTACAGCAGTGGTTCTCAGCCTTCCTGATGCTGTGACCTTTTAATACAGTTCCCCTCATGTTGTGGTGACCCCAACCATAAAATTATTTTCACAATTGTAATTTCGATACTGTGACGAATTGTAATGTAAATATTTTTGGAGAGAGGTTTGCCAAAGCATGACCCACAGGTTGAGAACCACTGATCTAAATGAAGACCAGCAGCAAGGGAAGGTAGATGTTTAAATAGGATTACTAAGCGGAGATATGATGTAAAGTAGCAGTGCTGAGTCACAGGGCATGGAGGACAGTGAGGCCATCAGATTGCCAGACTCTTAGCACCACAGCACAGGCAGAGACCTACTTGGCAGGACTTTCAGCCAGAGGAGCAAGAATGCAGGCAGCGGGGAAGGCAAAGGAGATGGCAGGTACATTATACAGTCTTCTTTAAAATAAAAAAAATAAATAAATAAACCAAAAAGTTAAATATAAATCTGTTTGTGTCTGTATGTGTGTTAGAGCACATATGTGGAGGTGCCTGTGGAGCCCAGAAGTGCCAGATCTCCTGTAGCTCAAGTTACAGGCAGGTGTGAAACTAATATGGGTGCTAAGAACCACTGTGAGCCTCTGGAAGATCAGCAGGCACTCTTTATGGTTGAGCCATCTCCTTGGCCCTAACAAAGGCTTTCTAACCATGAGCTATGGGCTCATCAAATAACCAGCATGAAACACTAGACTGACTACATTAACAAAAGCCCCTGTTCATCCCAGCACTTCTGGGTAGGATTTAGTGGGGTGCTCAAAAGAACACTGACCCTTGCTAAGATGTTACCACTTCAGATGGGTTGCAGAGTACCAAGTAAAAGGACACTAAGTCTCATGAGAACAAAGCAGAGATCTGCTAAGAAGGTGGCAGTATCTCATTTTACCTAGGTCACAAACACAATCTGTCCTTGTACCTTTTCTATGCAGGCAGAAATCCACCCATCCCCCTTAGAATGAAAATTAACAGCCAGAGCAGATATTCACTACAAAAAAAAAAGGGGGGGGGTGAAAAGTTCCTTTTGAAGCTGAAGGAAACCTCCAAAGGGAAATTTAGATCACTAAGAGTATAAATAAAGAAAACAAAAAGTGAGAATACAAATGGACCAGAAATAGGGGTATATACTCAGTAAATATAAAAACGATTTCCTCTTAAATTACATGAAACATTATGATTTAAAGCAAAAACAGTAAATTGCATGGAGTCACAACCAAGTGACTGTGCAAGGGGCTAGAAATGTCATGAGAAGGAAGGAAGGACATCAAGCCACAGGGTGAGTAAACTTTTGTGTTTTATGAACAGCTGTACACATAGGACCACTCAAATGACTGTGAAGAATGTGTGCTGGAATCCCAGAGCAAGAGAACAAACAAGAGACAATGAGGAACAGCTTAAAAGATTTTTTTTTTGTTTTTTTTTTTTTTGAGACAAGGTTTCTCTGTGTAGCCCTGGTTGTCCTGGAACTCAACTCGCTCTGTAGACCAGGCTGGCCTCGAATCCACAGAGATCCACCTGCCTCTGCCTCCCAAGTGCTGGGATTAAAGGTGTGCGCCACCACTACCACCTGGCTTAAAATAGAATTCTTTAAAAAAAAAAAAAAAAATCAAACAAACCAAAAGAAGGCATATGGCAAAACAGTAGATGTAAATCAAGTCATATCACTAGTTACTTGAAACCTTAAGGGGCTAAAGAAGGCTGATCCCCACACCTGTTGTCACAATACTTATGAGGTATAGGCAGGAACATAAGGAGTTCAGGGTTATCACTGCTATACATTGAGCTGGAAGTCAATCTGGGCCACACAAGACTGTCTCAAAACAAAACAAAACAACAACCCAGATTGTATACAGTGTATTTCTAAGAAAATATACTTGCTAATAGTCATAGGACCTTATTTTATCCCTCCTGCTCCCGGAAAACTAAAACAGGATCTTGCTGTTTCCCAAGCAAGCCTGGAAGGCCTAATTCTGCTTCAGCCTCCTGAGTGCAAGGATTACAGGCATGCACCACCATGCACTGCTGGCCCTATCCGTATACTATTATTATAATAACATATATATTTTATTATTATCATACTGCTATCCCACCAGTTTGGAAGTGCATCACTAACTTTAAAAATGAAAAAATGATTGACTTATTGTGCACGAGTATGATGTGAATGTATGTGGGTACATGTGTGACATGGAATACATGTGGAGCTCAGGAGAGTTTGTGTGTGAGTTCTCTCCTTGACCATGTAGGTTCTAGAGATTGAACTCAGGTTGTTAGGTTGGATGTAGGCACCTTCTCTAAGCCACCTAAGTCCACCTTAATTCTTTGTGATAGCAAAGAAAAAAAAAAGTCATAGCACAGTGATCCTAAAACATTTTGCCTACAATCCTTATAATGAAAGAACTGCTTTCACTCACTTCAGCTTATAGACATACTCATCACAAATGTCTGTGAATGGGACAATGTCTATTTGCACTAAGGAACATCTATACTTACCATGTGAAGCCTCCCTGAGCTCTGGAAGAGGAGCAAGTACACATTCAGGCTGGGCTGAACCAATGTCAGACGACTTCTGGGAGAAAAGACAGAAGACTATAAAGTACAACACGTTCTTACTAACAGTACTCCTGAGAACACCTTTATGGAGATTTCGACAAACACCATGGATGACTTGAAAACCTGTTGTTCCCTTGGTCTCTAGCCAGCAAAGGCAAAGTACACAGGGAACTAACCACAGAATACTCATCCCAGCTGCATCCTCAACACTCCACAAAACAATTTTCAATCCTGAAGAAAAGTGTATGTGATTCATTTTTGTTGCCCATTGAAGCCTGGAGAGCTGTGCTATCTGCTACCCTCCAGAGAGGAAATTCTCCAAACAATAGCCACATTAATTCAGAAATCATTTCTCCTTTGTGATTTATTTCCAATGAATCAAAGTCCTGGAAAGAAACAACCACTATTGCTTCTGCCAAATGATCATTTTCTATTACCTTGAATAAAGCAGAGGAAACTGGGACCATAAGCCAGTCTGTGATACAAGTAGTTCTTGTTACAGGGATTGTAGAGTAGTGTTTTGGGATCACTGTGCTATGACCCCCCCCCTTTTTTTTTTCTGTTATCACAATGAATTAGGGAGGGCTAGATGGCTTAGAGAAGTGCCCACTACCAACCTAACAACCTGGGTTTCAATCCTAGAACCTACATGGTAGAAGGAATAAACCCGCACACAAACTCACCTCTGACCCCTACACGCACTCCACATAACTCACCGACACTAAGGAGTCTCTAGTGACAAGCAAACATGTACCAGGTCAGACATAAACTGGATCTAAGCAGCAGAGATGGCCCACACTAAATTTTATCCGTTGGTCTGACAAGATGACTCAGCAGACAAAAACAGTTGTTCTGCAAGCTGGATGACCAAGTTCAGTCCCCAGAACCCAAAGTGGAAAGAACCAACACCTGAGAGTTGACCTCTGACCTCCATATGTGCACCTATACCCTTTCTTCCCGCCCTCTGAACAATTAAAATGGAAAACTAGTTGCAACTGTGATCGTGTCAGGCACCTCTCTCAGGAATGAAAGCCAACACTCTGATCACAGAATGAAGACACACAGCAAGAAGAAAGGGTCGTGGGACCGGCTTTGCATCCATGGCTGCACAAGTTTCCAACTTAATCAGCATTCTGTCCTACTTTAGTAAAATTCAGGTAGGTTTCTGTTTTTCCAGAATCTTGACAGACATTAGGTTGTCACAGTCCACACAGATTCCTGATGCTACTTGAACAAGTAGAGGAGCAAAGATGAACTCTAAGAAGAGCCTGCTTCCCAGACTAGGTAGGAAGGATAAACAGACCTGGACAGGCACTCCAGGTTTCAGTAACTAACACTCCAGTTGACATCTGAATAACCTGCTCAGGGACCTGTGCTCCCTGGATGAACAAAAAAAGCCATCTCAAGGTACAATTGAGACCTACAGTCAAACCATCTCTATGTAGAACACCTCATGAAGAAGACCCTTGGGCTTTATTTTCTCATGAAAGTAGTCAAAGGCAACCAATCTTCCCAAACAGCTTCCAAACCAATTGACACAATTGTCTCACAATTACACAGAGGAGACACACGCACTCTTTTAAGAACCACAGCAGCAGTATGTTGGTATCTCAGGCCCTGACAGTCTTCAAAACTGCCTGTGCAGAAAACCACAGTTCCATTTCTATGTGGAAAGCACAATCACCTCAGCAAGATCTGTGGAGGTGCCCACAGCATGGGCTTGTTTGGCGAGCACCTGCACACGCACCACTTTCCCTTTGGCTCTGCTGAGGAGGTCATCAGAGCTGCTCTGGGAGGATGTTCTCCGCCGCTTTGAAGATGAGTTTACAGGGAACCCAGACTGCTGGTATTCAACAAGACCTTCTTTTTTGGCTACATGCACAAAACAAAAATAGAAACAAAATGATATGGGGATATTTCCTTTTACATTTATCATTTAAAATACCATCCATTATAATAACATAATGCTAATTTAGTGTGTGTATGTAATCCTCAATGAAATAAAAAACCTGCTAATGCCTTTCACTCAAAAGGGGAAACTGAAGGCAGGTGTGGTGGCACACACATGTAGTGCCAGCACAAGGGAGGCTAAGAGTCGAGTCCAGAAAGTTCCTGGTCAGCCTGGTCTATATAGCAAACACCAGCGAGCGCAAGCAGGGCTGCACAGTGAGACCCAGACAGGCTGAGGAAAGCAGTGCTGCTTTCATCTGTCCATCCTTACTCTCGCTGCTCAGTGCAGACCTTAGGTGGTATATCCTTTGCAAATGCCATCAGAACCAGCTTCTTCAGCTTTCCAACTTGGACCAAGAATCCTCTAGGGCTTCAGATCCACATTGGGACTGACCAGGCACCCAGCCTTATGGACTGAGCAGCTACCATGTTCTCAACTGCTCCAGGGTGCAGCCAGCAACTGCTATATTACCCAGCCCATAGCACTCAAATATCCGTGGTAATAGATGTTATTCCATCATTCTGTTCCTCTAGAGAACCCTAACATCCCACTCTTGGTGCACCTAGCCTGCAAACCACATGCTGGCAAAACCTGAAAGACACAGTTATGTTCTAATTTGATTGTACTTGATTTTTGTTGGAGAAAGAAAAAAAAAAAAACCCAAAAAACGAACAAGAAAACACACAATGGCAATGTGTTCAGTTATTTCTATGTACTAAAGGTTGTTAATGACATCATGATAATAATAATGAAGTAAAAAAAATTTAAAGCCTAGACAGTGATTCAAATAATAGGTAAGTTACAAACTACAAATTAGGATATCTGAACGGCTCCTGAACCATCCTGGAATAGATGGTCTCTGTTAAGTAATTAGAGTGTAAAGTGCTAGCAAAACAGGACTGCAGGAAAGCCAATATTTTGTCAAGTTCTGGTGCTTATTAAAGTGCCTTGTGACTGAAAAAGCCAGAAATGACTAAAAAATACCCATATGAACAATATGGACACAGTGAAGAATACAGCAGCCTAGCAAGACATTGATTAGACTGGACAAATTTGTGGTTAACATTTGCCATTCACATACGTTTTTGCAAAGTTTAATAATAAATCTATAAAAATCAATACAAATCTAAATTTGTCACAAGCCCTACTTGAAGCTTGACATGAGCTAGTTAGCACTGGCCTTTTAAAATTCAGAACAAGTGTAACTATGGAAATAAAGGTACAGGTTTTCAACAGAAACCACAGGGCCTGGGTGGGACTCGATTGTAAAGCACTTGTCTAATACATTCAAGGCCCTGGGCATTGTCCTTAGCATCACCAAATAAAGCAGATAAAACTAAAACAAAACCCTGACACCAGAAATCCAGATTTCTGTGTAAATACTGCAAATTTTAGCTATTAGTCTCCATTTACAGAAACAACTATGCTCTAAAAAAATTGTTTTCACACTGTGGAAATGAATCTTTTCTTGTTGTGCACAATTACCTTTATATACAAAAGTCCATGCCTTCTACTCACTCAAATCTGATGTCTTAGATTCTCCATCTGCTTTTGAGGCTGCGGGACCACCAGCCATCTTCTCAGTTTCCTGTACTGGGTGAAAAGCTGACCGGAAAGCAGCCATTCGCTCTCTTAAAGCACTGGCATGTCGATACAGTCCTGGGCTACCCTGGGAAATGTATAAGCAAAAGAGCATTATAAATCAAACAGCTTCTTAGCTAGGCCTGCCATCACCAACTCCAAAACAAAACACACGAAGGCTTATGAAGACAAGTTAGTTTGACATAGCCTCTTTTCCTCAGAATTACGTATTTTCTGTCTGAATATTTAGTGTGCTGTGGCCATCTTAGTGCTCCTCTGTTCCTGTTTTTTAAAATCTGAGCAAAGAAGAATAGCTAAGTGGTTACCCACAGACATATACCCAATATGCTGGCAGCTACTGAGCCAGGCTAACAGAAACTTAAAATGGGTAGGAAGTGTTTATTATAGAGGCTCCAAGACCAAATGCATCCCTACTTTTTCTTTCTTTCTTTCTTTATTTTGTGTGGGGGAGGAGAGAAGGGGGTTTCTAAATCACTCTGAAAAGGATTCTAAGGGGCTTAAGAACAACCTTGGTAGCCATCACTGAGACAGTGTCAACAAGACGGTATGAAAGGGAACGAGAAAGCAGCTCAGAGCAAACCAACCTCAGAGCTAGAGCACAAGGAAGAAAAAGGCAGAGGGGGCCTCCTATCTGAAATGCTGACTAAGGCTGCCCTGAGGGCATCCAATGAAGTAAATAGCTGTATCAGCACAGTGTGCCTAACGCACAGATGATCTCTGCCCTGGGAGACCATGACAAGACAAGAATGACCCCTTCCAGTTCCAGCACACACTTTTGACACCACTCCTACCTCTTCCTGGCTGACGTCCTAACTTTGTAAGATCTGGAGGACACTTACTTCCTTAGGGCTGAAAGCCAACCATTCACTTCAGACACAAACACAGCAAGCCCAGGAGCCTTTAGAAACCCTGCCCATGAGGTTCTACACAAAGATAAAAATGAATTTATACTATTAGATAAAGATAATGACATAAGATTATAAAGTTCTGTTCATATAAAAAATAAACTACTGATCAAGCACTTTATCCAGGCTGCTTTTTCTTTTATCTTGGGCCACTAACATTTCTCCTAATAAGGAACCTGTGGCAATTTTAACATTCTAACCTATGGGCAAAAAGAAGGGGGAAAAAAGCTACCTCCCTTTACGATATCATACGGAGAAAAAGCTGTTAAAATCCTGAAGTCATGTTTGATGATCTGCTCTTGTATTTGATTCTATTCCTAGTTAAGCACAGTCAGAAGACAAACTGCCTACTACATAATAGTGGAACATTTTAAACTGAAATGTACTTGATGACGTAAACCTTTATGACATAACAGCACATAATATTCCCAACAGGCTTGTGGGCAACTCATCTATGTAACAAAGATTATCTTAAAGGTGCGCAAACTATCTTGAATGTGCCTTTCTGTGACCTAACTTGAATATGTCAGGGCTGGTTTACTATCCCAGGAACTCCAAGCACTTGGGAATGCTTAAACTAAGTTCCTCTAATTAAACCTGTTTCCTGATAGAGGAATAGAACAATGTTCATGAACAAAGCAACTAAAACTTTCGTCATGCTTTTGTCTCATGAACTGTGTTGGTGTTGCTAAGTCACATTCTTTCCATGTACAGAAACTGTTCCAGATGCTCAAGGCTTTGGGGTAGGGTGGGTGGGTGCAGATGAGAGTGATACCCCAGAGTAAGGTTCAAGAACACACTAAGATGTATGGAGAAAGCACCAATGTGGCTGAGCTGAGTAATGTGTTGCTTTGGCTATTTAGGAAAGAAAGATCCCAAGTGGCATTTGAATTGAAACCACAATGAGAAGTGGTTTGACACCAGGGGAACAAGGCAAACAGCAAAAACAAGAGCAGAAGCCCTGAGGAACAATCAGAAGAAAGCAAGCTTGCGTGTCCACTGACTGGAGGAAGGCAGGGATGAGGCCTCAAGTGCACAGGGCTCAGACCAGTGGAAGAAAGAGACTTCAAAAAAGCAGCTGGGTTAGGCTGCTTGTGTGTGGGTTAGAGGCAGCGCACCGGACTACTGTGCTTGAAGTCCTCGGTTCAAAGCTCCCTCGCACATGTTTCTGGCAGAGTAGTGAACAACAAAAAAGCAGCTGGGTTTTGGTTTCAACAGAAAACATGGGAGCTTAGAGCAGCAGAGGCAATGATGGGATTCATTGTAAAACACCTCTTTCATCTGTGTAAGAGCAGGTGGACTGGAGAACAGAAAGAAGACCAGTTCAGGACCCTGGCAGGAACGGTAGGAAGAATTTCAGATAGGCCTTTGAAATGCAGTCTAAAGGAGTTGGATGGGCACCCTCAGGAAGAAAGGGCCAAGGATGAGGAAGAAAGGGCCAAGGATGACTAAGAGGTATTTGGCCAGAGTGAGCTGGATGAGGTGCTTTAGCTAACATGACGGCTAATCCTGATAGTCAACTTGTCAGGATTAGAACCACGGAGACAAACTTCTGGGTGTCTGTGAAGGCATTCCCAAAGCAGAGGGAAGGCCTGCCTTGAATGTGGGTTGTACTATCCCATGGGCGGGGGCCCAGATTAAATGAAGAGAAAGGGAATGGCACACTAGCATTCATCACTCTGTTTCCTGACTGGATACAATGTGACCTTAAGCTCCCTCCACCATGCCATTCCCATCATGATAGATTGACTCTAAAACTGTGAACCAGAATAAACTCCTCATTTTTTTTTTTTTTC
>LZPO01036461.1:3258-14132 GCA_001675575.1 Neotoma lepida | reverse complement strand
TGCCATTTTCCATACAGAAACTTATGGGCTCAAGCCCCCTCTTGCTATTCTTAATCCAGTACAAGAGTTCACCATGCAACCCATATATGTGATTTCTTCTGCACTCACTTTTCTTCTTCTGAAACTTGATTAGAAATAAATCTCATGAGAGAAAGCTATACATTTTAACTTTGATTGTCCTGTGGAAATATTATTTATAATGATTGTATCCCTTCCAGTGGTTTCATATAAATAAGTAAATAAATAAATGTTAACATATGAAAGTTCTTTTAGAAGAAATAAATAGGGAGCTGGAAAGACATTTCAGCAGTTAGGAGAACCTACTGTTGTTGCAGAGGAGCAGAATTCTTTCCCAGCACCCATATCACACAGCTTATGACAAACTTCCTATAACTCCATTTCTAGGTTATCCAATGAGTCTGACCTCCAAGGGCATCCACATTCACGTATCTATACATTCACATATTGCCCGCATATGTGCACATGTGTACACACGTATAATTATATAAAATAAATATTTAAATATTTAAATAAATATAGTCTGGTGCTCTCCTAGGCAGTAGAGTGTGAGTTAAATTTATTATTTGAAAATCTATGTATACATGGATATACATCAATAATAAGATTCTAAACACCGAGGAAGTCTCACCTTCAGGTAGAAATATGGTGATGATAATACAACTGCCAGTTGTAAGGAGTGAAAAAACAACTGAAGGACGACGGCTTACGTTTCTCATTATAAAATATGTCAGTAATTTGCAGGGTATGTCTACCGCTCCTAGGAGAATCTGGTTTAGGAATATGTTCTTTCCCAAAATTCGAATATCCAACAAGATGCCAAAATTGCTGAACAGTTCAGCAAAACTGGAAGAAAGCAAACAAAGGCATTCAATTATCCGAGGCATCAAAACATTTTATTATGGTGTGTGTGTGTGTGTGTGTGTGTGTGTGTGTGTGTGTATGTGTGTGTGTGTGTGTTTGTGTATGTATGCATTTGGGATCTTTATTTCCTTCAAATATGCAACTAAAACCAAATATTACAAGTGTGAGATGAAATGGAGTTTTATAATGTCACAGAAATTACTTAGAAAAAAAAACATGAAAATAAGATAATGATAAAAATTATTAATAAATTGAGTAAAGTTTATATCAGTAAATTTTTGTTTTGAATTTAGTCCACTGCTCTGATAGACTCTACATCTGAAGTTTGTTGGAATCCAAAGTGAAAATAAATAAATATATTCCTAAAAGATGCATAATTTCCTGAAAATCATATTTGTTTGGAGTTTAAAATCTTTATAAAACAATAAACTGCCTTATAATTTTGTTATAATAAAAAATAATGCATCATGAAATAAACCTTCTAAAATTTTCAAAATTGTGTAATTTTTTAAATTTGAAATTATGACACTCTCTCTATATATGTATATCTATTATAATTACTATATATAATAATTAATTATATATAATATGTACCACTATAATTAGTAGAACAAACTAATATATATGAGCAATGGATCTATATATGTACTGCTGTACTTAACATCACTTTAAATTTATATTTTAAATAATATAATTTCATGATTATAAACTCCTTCAAAGATTAGTTTTCTAAATTCATTTTACATATAAGGTCAGAGACATAGATTTCATTGCATATCACACGAACTTTTATTGACTTAAACAATGTTATTTTCTGTCTATGGGTGCTTTGCCTGCATGTATTTCTGTGTGTACAGAGGTCACAGGAGAGATACTTTAAAACTGAAGTTGCAGACAGTTGTTAGTTGTCATGTGGGTGCTGGGATTTGGTCCTCTGAAAGGGTCACAAGTATTCTAAACCCCTGACTCATCTCTTACTTTAGATAAATAATAAATGAAAAAGAAATAGAGCCATGAGTGTTAACTCAGAACTGAATGAATAAAGATAATTTAAAACTCTATGTAGCAGTGTATTCATTTAATGTGTACTTTTTGCAAGATGTTAAAAATAGCCACTTGAAAAACAAGATTGTCATTTTCCTACTGTTTGGGAGATGGTAATTCCTTCATTTAAAAAGTATAAAGTGATGGTACAATTAACATATCTTTGAATTTTCTTACATCACATTTCAGTTTTTGCTATATATAGTACCATGTTCATCCAAATTATGTAATGTGTTTACTGCATGCAAATACTAAAGAATTGGGTCTCTGGAGAGTTCTCCTGATGCCTGTCCTTCTATTTATCAAATACCATGGTGAGAAGTATGAAGATGTTTTTAGTGGTCGTTTTCTACATAGAAAAGGCCGGGCTCAAAATCCACCCCTTGCAGCTCTTGATCCAGTGTAAAAGTTTATCATGCAATATGTGTATGTTTAGGAAAGTCAGATCATTTCTCCTGAGGTCATTTTTCTTATCCTGAAATTTGGACTAGAAATAAATTCACTGGAAAAAAAGCTATAAATTTTAACTTGTATTATTTTGTGGAAAAGTATTATTACTTGCAGTGATCTGACCTTTCCACTGTTTTGATGTCATTGCCCAATGCCCTGCAAAGATGTACATTTGGAATAGCAGAAGATTAAGGAAAGCCCACAATGCGTGCTGCTTAGTCTTGAGCAAAACTTGAAATAAAATTTGTGTGGATTTGATTCCAATGTTATGCATTTAAGCTTACTGCATTGCAGTATGAATAAAATTGACCAATTTAACTGAAAACTTGTTTTGTCTTCCTCATTATTTAGTGAAACTTAGTTTGGGTCTTAATAGCCTTTTTAATTTCACGTTTACATTTCTCCAGTTTCTGTAAATTGCAACCATCCCAGGAAGCATTTAAAAAAATGACCAATATAAGTTGTTTGTAATCCTTCCCTACACATATTTGTATTTTGGTTTCTAGTGTCTTGATTAAAGGAAGAGATGTTTACCCTAGATGTTCCTCAAAGGGTTAGCATGATGCTGAAGCAGTTGGCTGTGTGTTAGAGGAGGAAAGAGCAAACTACTCACAATACACTGGAATAACAAAGCACTATTTTACGCATCATGGGATTAATAATGATGTCCTTTATTCCGAAATGTTTGCTGGTTGAATTCTCATCTTCCTTAAGTTTAGATTGCAAAGCCTTCAAAAAATAAAAGATCAAGTCAGAATATTTAGGTTGGGAAAAAGTTTGAAACAAATTATATTCCCCACTCCTCTATGCTGTCATAAACCACCAATAATTATTTCACCAAACTAGAGTGGTATGGATTGTAATCAAACAATCTAAAAAGAAAGTAGGACTGGCAAATTGCCTAAGGTAAAAGTTCTTGCCAGCAAGCCTGATGAATTAAGTTCAATCCCAGTACCCACAGTTCAAGTCCAAACAGGACTACCACAGTAGTCCTCTGACTTCTATGTGCTCTTCTTGGCAAGTGTGTACCCAACACATGTACACAAAATGAGAAATACATGCAATTAAATTTTAAGGCAAATAAATATAAAATAAAGAGAAATAAATTACAAATGTTTAAATGAACAAGCAAATGTTACATATGGTATGAAACTATTTCCTAATTAGAAATTACTTTCTAATAATTCATAAATTACTTGTTTCTTATTAGCAACTTGGTGCAGTCTGGTCTGAAACAATTATAACTAGCTAAATGGTACTCAAACTGAAAAACACTCCTTAAGAATCCTGGCTGTCCAGTTACATATGATTAATTAATAGCTGCTTTTCATTGTAGAGACCCACAGAGGTTTACTAGTGAAAACATACTCAGGGTCTAAGAATCTGAGCTTTCTTTACACAACAGGGCTGCATAAGGGGATGATTTGACCACGAGCATGGTTACCAGGTGTTTGGAAGGGTCTACATTTGGCTGTGCGGTGTGCTTTGATCTAGCAAGGGGGAGGTCTTTTGCCCTACCCTTTGGCATTGTTATAAAAAGCTCTTTTGAAGAGGCAGAAGAGACCATTGGTTTTGATCCAGGTCCTCAAAAAGCTATCCTGTGTTTCTGTCTTTCTCTTCTTCTCTTTCTAAAAGTTTCTTATCCCTCTCTCCTCCTGGTCGGAACCCTTTAAAAGATGGGAGCTGGCCTCCCACACATGGTAAATCAAGTTCCGTACCTAGTTAACTACTAGAAAAATTTCAGTTAATTTTTATTGTATCATTACAGATATTTATGTATCTTATATTGCTATTAATTTTATATGAAATTATTTTTTCAGCAAAAAAATCTACATTAAATATTAACTTTAGGATTCAATATTTTAAAATACTTTAGCTGGTTTTTAATATATTTTTATTAATTCTTAGAGAATTTCATACTACATATCCTTTAGCTAATTATTTCTATGGTTTAAAAATTGAAAACATAGAGTGATCAAGAATGGAGAGACTTATATCTAGCTATTTATCTATTTTTTTTGTAATTGCAGACATTTGAAATACAAATCCTCAACACATCTTATTGGGTCATTTTTCCCTCAATGTGTTACACACTGCATTATATCCAAGACACCAGCTAGTTATTCAACTTTTCTTTTCTCTTAAGTAAGCACAATGACTATAATTCACCTAACAATCATGTGAATCCATCAAGACAACCAGAATTTGTTAGACATATGAAAAATGTTAGTTCACTAGAGAAATGAAGGAGTATGGTGCATTATGTATTTTATATTTTTTAAATTATAGTAACATCATATCTTCCATTTCCTCCAATACATCCCATGCACATTCTTTATCTCTCCCAAATCCATGGCCTCTTTTACATTGTTGCTACACNGGAGGCAGAGGCAGGCGGATCTCTGTGAGTTCGAGGCCAGCCTGGGCTACCGAGTGAGTTCCAGGAAAGGCACCACCAAAGCTACACAGAGAAACCCTGTCTCGAAAAACAAAACAAAAAAGTAAATAAATAAATAAAATAAAATAAAATAAAATACTTTAGCTGGTTTTTAATATATTTTTATTAATTCTTAGAGAACTTCATACTACATATCCTTTAGCTAATTATTTCTATGGTTTAAAATTGAAAACATAATAGAGTGATCAATAATGGAGAGACTTATATCTAGCTATTTATCTATTTTTTTTGTAATTGCAGATATCTGAAACACAAATCCTCAACACATCTTATTGGGTCATTTTTCCTTCAATGTGTTACACACTGCATTTTATCCAGGACACCAGCTAGTTATTCAACTTATTTTCTTTTCTCTTAAGTAAGTACAATGACTATAATTCACCTAATAATCGTGTGAATCTATCAAGACAACCAGAATTTGTTAGACATATGAAAAATGTTAGTTCACTAGAGAAATGAAGGAGTATGGTGCATTATATATTTTATATTTTTTAAATTATAGTAACATCATATCTTCCATTCCCTCCAATACATCCCATGCACATCCTTTATCTCTCCCAAATCCATGGCCTCTTTTACATTGTTGTTACATGTATACACACACACACACACACACACACACACACCTGTACTTATAAACACCACCAGATCAGTCCATATAACGTTGTCTGTGTGTATATGACCTCAGGGCTGAGCACTTGGTATTGGATAACCAATTGAGTCAAGAGAATCTTCCCAAGAGTAGAGCATTTCTCCATGGTGCATTTTAAAAATAAAATCTCCCATATGTTCTTTTGATTTCCCCTTAGAAAATGTTTATAATGTACATAGAGTGTAATACAATATCAGGTTTAAAATCAAATTACTATGCAGCCTCCTTTCCTTCCATGCCCAGTGTGATGCATACAGTGTGGACTTCTGAAATACCTGAAAACATCCCTCTACTCAATTCTTTTCACCCTTCCAACATGATCATAAGATAATGCTGAAGACTCACAAATGTCAGGAATATTTTTTAAAAAGGGTACTTCCACATCCATGTTCACTGCTGACAAATTTATAATAGCTAAGAAATAGAAGCAACCTAAAAGTCCTTCAGCAGATGAAAGGACAACAAAAATGTGGAAAATTAATTTACCACTAAATTAATATAATTTAATATAAATTAATATAAATTAATATATTAATTTATTGGTAGAGAAAAATGAAACCATTAACTTTGTAGGTAAAATGGATCAAACTAGAAAATATGGTATTGTCTATATTAAATTGACGGACATTTTCTGTCTGATTTGCGGGTCCTAGCTCCAAATCGTCAGATTTGGGATGACAATGCACACACAGAGATAAATAGATTATCTAACAAAAACCCCAGTACTAAACACAAAAATA
The DNA here is from genome assembly GCA_001675575.1 of Neotoma lepida. Lineage (NCBI taxonomy): Eukaryota > Metazoa > Chordata > Mammalia > Rodentia > Cricetidae > Neotoma > Neotoma lepida. The sequence goes on along the minus strand of LZPO01036461.1, from coordinate 7,906 downwards.
CCATTTCCAGTTCTTAGTCCATGCAGTTCAAGAGACTTCTAATACAATACAGGCTGTTGATGTTGCCTTTGCCTTGGTTGCCTCCTAGAGTTGAAGGTAATTCCCTATTGCTACAGAAATCATGCACTTTGTATATAGAACTTAGCAGATCTGAACTGGATCTAACCTTACTACCCCCCCTCTGAGGACTAGCTGTCATAATCATTGGGAGGTGCTGTGTAAGCTGCCAAAGGGAGAAAACAACCAGTATTCCTACCCAGATGTGATGCCTATGAATTAGAGCAATGGCCAGCATCACAAGATATCACTAATGGTGTAATAGTGGCACACTTACCTTGGTGGCACCCAACAGCTTTCTAATTGGATTTAAGGCCCACTTCAACGGAAGGAAACACTACCTGGTACTGGAAACTTAGCCAGCTACCTAGAGCTAGCAAGTCAAAGATCTTAGAGGAGAACCTTCTACCATCACTTTACTAAACCAGTATGAATTGCTAACTACATTCTAAATATTTATCCTTATACCCTATAAGTGTAGTTATCACCCCTGATCAAACAAAATTCTCAATGCAAAAGACATAAACCATTACAGAAACCCACGACTGGTAAAAATATAAATAACTTCTGATTATGAGGTTCCAAGCCTCAGTCGATACATCTACTTTACAGCTCTAACAACTTACGCTCAGAGACCATCAAGGAAGAAGGAGAGGAAAGATTTTAAGAGCCAGAGGATCAGGAAGTCTGCTGTGCTATTGTGCCTCATGGAAATAACAGGAGAGCATTACCCATGAGACCTGAACAACATGGCTGCCTAATAAGACTGCAATGAGAACAACATCAATAGACATGCTGACATGTCTTTCATAGAGCCTCACCAAGACAAAGAGCCATAGACAACTAAGGAATTCTGAAAGAGGGAGAAATAATCATCTCCAGGGAATGAATTTCCTATTTGGTTACACAATACTATATGGTCATCCTTGAAATCATATACATGTAAGTAACAGTAAACAGACTGAACAGATTGTNTTGCTAAATTTAGGTGTAAATATATNGCAACANCAATTAAAGAAAAAAAGAGGTCATGAATTCAAGAGGGAGTTGGATGGGATTATCATTGGAGGAGTTGGAGGGNGAGAACTGAAAGGAGAAATGATACATTTTAACTAAAAAAGAAANTTTTAAAGGGTAGTAATAACAATCTTTTAATACGAGTCTATCCCAAATTCTTCTAGCTCTTGGGTATGTTTATCTATAATTTCACTGTGGTTTTTATTAGTTGATGGCCATGAGAAATTTAAAGACAATTGTAACATGTTTCTAGTACCTCAGTAGTTAGATTATATGCAATGTCTTTCTTCCCATTGATGAAGGCAATTNTCNGTAGTTCCTTTATTGCNTGNTCTGTTTTCCCCGTGCTCATTAGCCACCGGACTGATTCTGGCCCCCAGCTGTTTACAAGATGAATAGAAGGGAAGATAATATCAATGTCCAAAGGCATTNCTCTTGTATCCAGGAAAAGAATAATCTTATAGCTATGATCCCACCTACCAATAGAGAACATTCCAGGACTTAACCAACCTTCAATTTATCCATGAATCCCACTGTCATACCCTGTTGCTAAATCTTTTAATAATTTTCACAGCTATAAAAACAATGAAATTTTTATTCTTAAANAGGAGTAAGGACTCCATTATTCAAAATCTAAATGTGTTTNATAGTACTCTAATTCAAAAACTCTGCCACTTCAATATGTGACTTTAAATTGATTGCGATTCACAANTTTTAAATACAAGAATGTATATATTCCAAANTAAAAGTACTATTAAATTTTTATATTGTTTATTTAAAATANTACCTTGTGTTTNATTCCTAAGAAGACTAATTAAAGTNTGAAANAATACCAGAATAGTTGCTTTCAGAAAAAAAGTCTGTTGTACATCTCCTTAAAGAGGGATTTCAAAGGTCTAGTTTCAAACCTCTCTGCCCTTGGTTGCCATGTAGGTAGATTTTCCTGTGGCTTGATCTCAACAATCAAGTGAAAACCAAAGTGATATGTAAATGAAATTTTGAGCCACCATTCACTTAATTTTCCAATTTAACTGAAAGAATTATCCTATTATTGATCTTTCTAAGACTCTAAATTTATTTTTCTGCATATAGCACTTCAAATGGCACAGAGAAAATGAGTAAATGGCAAATATTCCTCAGTAGATACAGCAACATGATCATATGATACATTCATTGGGGTCTAGTTATTTAGCACATATTTCAAAGTTCACATACCAGAAAACAATGAAAAAAATGAAGTACGGCAAGGCAACAACAAGTTGCAGCATGTGCCAATCTGAAAGCACATAAGCTAGTCCCCCAAACCCACCCTGACCAATACTGATGGATAGTCCACTGAGTATAATGACTCTGTTGCACCACTGTAGTGAGATTTCTTCAAAAACTAAAAGGAAAAAAAAGAGTTATGTATTAGTTCGCATTTTACTGGTGTGTTTATCAACATGACCAATAGCAACTTGGGGAGGGAAGGGTTTCTTTCCTCTTAGAGCTTATAGACCATCATGATGGGAAGTAAGGGCAGGAATTTGAAGGCAGGAGCTGAAAAAGAAGCCATGGAGAAGGATTGCTTCCTGGCTTGCTCTCCATGGCTTGTTTAGCCTGTTTTCTTGACGCACCCAAGACTACCTACTCCATGGTGATAGGACCACTCACAATAAGCTAGGCCCTCCTAGCCCATTAATTCATCATTAATTAAGAAAATGTCAGAATGGACGGTAGGCAACTATGAAGAACATTTTCTTAATTTGCCTACCATCCATTCTGATGGAGGCATTTCATCTGAGGTTCCCTCTCCCCATATGAGTCTAGCTTGTGTTAAGTGGACAAAAACTAACTAGTACACTATCCAACACCATTTTAGAAAGATGACTTCAAGAATGAAAGACAATGCATGTGTACAGATCAAGGCAAACTTACCAAGGTTAGAAGAGTTGATAATAATATTACTTATGGAGGCAGACAATAGGAATCTCAAAACACAGTAAAGAGAGAAATTGGGGGCAAAGGCACAGCAGGAGCCCAAAATCCCATAGGCTAAGCAAGAATACACCACCAGTGGTTTCCTTCCAAACCTGTGGTAACAGTAGTTAAAACAGTGAAAAATCTAACAACTNATTATTTANACATCATTAGCATANTCCCAGAGAATCCTCATTACTCTTAGATCCTTGTTTTCTGAGATCCTATNCCACCATAACAAAACAATTAAAGTCACATANCTTTACATAAATGTCAATGTATAGTCACTACCTTTATGTATATAATAAAGCACATTTCTCTATTTCTGATCTGAGCCATCACACTGAGTATATTCTAAGTTCTTTTAAACAATTTTATTTATGTGTTTGTGAGTGTGTGTGTGTGTGTGTATGTGTGTGTTTGTGTATGTAATGCATGCAGGCACCTATGGAGACCAGAATGGGGCATCTGAACTGAATTGTGGTCCTCTGAAAGAACAGCAAGCATGCTTAATTACTAAGCCATCACTCTAGCATCACAATTTTTGCTACCTTTTCTTCTGACTTGCAAAGCATATCCACACATACTAAGTGAATTATATCCTTCTTCATAAATGTTAATAACTATAACTTAATAGTATTTTATTCATAATCTATTTGTTTTAAAGTCTGCCTCATTATTCATCTGGTTGTGAAGTACTTATCTATTCTTACTCTATATTTTTCTTTCTAGAAATTTCCCTGAGCAGTTATCAAACTCAAATATTTTTAACCTCCTGTCATAAACTTTCGTGTAGACTTCAAACAAATTAATTTTCATGAATGAATACTTTAAGTACACTATATAATTTTTAAACATGAAAATGCCCATAGCTTTTGAGTTGCCATAATTTTCTGGCCATCCTGTATACCAAACTTAAGAAAAAACTGAAGATTCAGTTCTTACAAATTTAGCTTCTTAACTTTGTCTCTCATTGCTAAATCTATGCTATTTTTTCATTAACCATGTTTGTTACATGACATTTTGTGAAACTTCTGTCCCCTTGCCTTTTTTCCATCTATCACCTGTTAATTTTTTATGGGTCAGTTCAATGTTCACACCTATTTGGAGCTTGCAATATTGATTTCAATCTTCCAAAGTATTTTATTTCTCTGAAACATACCTATCACATATGCTGTATTAAGTCTACCTAGATTCTTTCAATGTTCATAATTTTTAATAAAAATGTATAGTCTTTAAAATCAGTTTTATAAATGGTTCTTTGTTCAAAAAAAAAGGAAGAGAGACTTACCTGTCAGAAGAAAGGCCACATAGAAGACAAGCCACCAAATGCCCTGCCATAGTGGTGGCTTGTGCATAGTATCTGAATGATTGAAAATCACATACTAAATCCCACTGTAAAAGATTGAATAATAATATCATAACTGGAATGATTATACATAATATTTTAAAAGAAGCCTCAATAATAAGTAGAGAATATACTTGCTGGATAATGAGAAACAGTCTATGATTAACTTTTAACATTTGCAATGATTACTTCCTTGGTAACTTATGGTTAGACATGTCATTGGCCCTAGAGAAGAGCCTGCTATATCATTTTGCTAAATGTACTTAG
>LZPO01036459.1:0-18453 GCA_001675575.1 Neotoma lepida | reverse complement strand
CATGTCATGAATGGATGTACCTGCTTATCCTATCATGTCATGAATGGCATGTACTGCATATCAGAAATTCAGGGCATAGATTGATAAGACATGGTCCCTTTATTCGAAAACATTTCTGTTCACTTGGAATAAAAGACACCTAGACCCATTGTACCTTTAAATAACATGCAATAAAATGCTTGCCCTGACATAAGAATGTTTAAGGAATTCTCAAAGACAGATGTTCTTCACTGGAAAGGGGCAAAGGCTTCCACAGGATGCCTCATTCAAATCTTAAAAGAATAATTAAGAATTAATAGGTGAATGAGATGAAATTGACAGGTCATTGAGATATTGGGCTTATCTTAAAAAAATAAATAAAATCAAAATCATTTGCAGATGTGCAGGGTAAAACGCACATTTTCTTACTATGGGGCATAAGGAAAAGAAGAACACAATGCAGTTGGAGAGGAAGACAAAGGGAGAATCAAGGCTTTCAGGCCTCAATAACAATGCATTGTTGTTTCAGATGAATTCATTATAAGTTATAGAATAGTAAGGAAAGATTATGAGTGTTCAATCAAAGTTATAATACAAGATGCTATAGGAAATAGAAAAGAAAACCCTTTAGTGTCAAAAATTTATATTTCACTCTAAGTTAATTATAATTAGTTAATATAAGTAACTGCATACATTTACATACATAAATATACAATCCACTTACAATCAAGAATAGAAGAAGCAGTATATTTGTTAATGGCTTGCTATTACACTAGGACTGACATAGTACAAGAATATATATAGATCTATATATATAGATATATATAGATAGATATATAGATATATATATAGATAGATCTATATATATAGATATAAAGACTATTAAGATCTTTACTGAAGAGACAAAAGAGTGTTTCAGGGGAAATATTGGGATATAAAATGTGTAGAGTGGACAACTGGGAAACAGACCATTCTGTTTGATTAAATGGAGAAGTCAGTGAGCTGGAAAGACAGGCAGTAGACAGGCACCTAGCCTGTGTGGTTCTTTCCATAAACAGGACTACATGTTATCTACCAAGAGAAACCTGAATGTTATCATGCCTGTAGAAAGCTATTGGCTTCTCAAGGTCTTATGCAAACAACTTTAGTGATGACATCAGTAGCAGTGATCTTCATGGGGAAAATAAATGGCAAATGAAAGAAAGAGGAAAATATGAGACCTATTAAAAATAGCCTCAAAGGAGCTGCAAGAAACACTGATATTTGTGAACTCAATGGCCACTTGCTATGCACAAGTGATTATGGAATATAGGCATAGAGGAACGTTCAAGGACAAAAAGTCTTTCTAAGTTCCCTTTGTTTCCAAACTGAGTTTCTATACTCTGGCCACACTGTCTAAATGCAAAGCCAAAGGCGACAACACAGGTCTGTGTCATTACCTGAGATAATTCCCTGTGATATACTCTTCCCTACATAGGGTGGGAATTTGTATCAGGACCAAAGACAGAATGTAGGAATATCCCTGTATCTCTGATTGAAAGGATCAAGGATTGATTTTTGTTCCAAAATTCTTTTCCTATGTCTTTATTCTCCTAGCATTTTATTACAGCACAATGTTAATTCAAAAATTGGTACCAAATCTATACACTAGCATGTGATTATAAAGTTCTAACAGTAAAGGATGCTGTTTAGCTGTTTATGACTTATAAAAACAGTTTATTTGGAGAAGATTCAGAAAGGAGAAACCAGTAATTCTCTTACTGCATCAGTGAAAACTGCTTCCTGCTCAGATCAATGCATTTAAAAGTAAGTTTTAATATATGACGTGCCTTAACATTGACAGTAGTATGCTTAGAAATAAGTACTCTAAAGCTTCAGAATTTTACAAATGAAAAGAAAAAATGATTTAATTATAGTTAGTGTGTACACTATGATTATTATGGTAGTAATGATGATCTGGGGACAAATAGATGTATATTTTTCCAATTTATATGATGATTGTCACCTAAGTGAATTAAAACATGCTATTCTTTTCAGGGCAATACATTATCCTCTATACATACAAACAGTAATGAAAGGATAAGTCAATATTCAGAATTTATTAACTATATTATCATACCTTGCATTTACCAGTCAACGAAGCATCAAAAGTCATCTTATAGCGAGAATATTTTAAATCATTGAGTTATAAATACCTTGTAAACTATTTCTTTAGATGAACTGATTTCCTGATGAGAACAGTGCTGTGTAATCTTTGATCACAGAGCACTTTTCCATCTGTACCCCTTTCAAGTCTGGATATCTAGACTTTGTTGCTTTTCCCCCATTAAACTGCCTGAACCTTCCCTTCAAGCCTGAACTGCACTTACATTACATAACACCCAAGGGAGAATGTGTTTCCTGCAAGGACTCGGTTCAAAAGATGCCTTTTCCACATAAAGATCTGTAATATTTCTGAATAAACATTCTTTTCTGAATGTTAGAAACCTGCTTTTCATTACACTGCAGTAGTACATGTTTTTGCTTGGGTATCTGTGATCCCTAGTCTACCTTGGCAGTCTCTTGACAGGCTGCTGAAGTAAACAAGAACAGAGCACCAAGCAAAGGCTGTCCTGCTCATGAGGGAACCTCCTCCATCAACTCCCACAAGAGCCCTCACTGGACTGTGCACCTCTTAGCTAATTATTTGCACTTTAGTCCACATTTCCACAGACAAAAAAGATAAACACTTTTGTTTGCTGGAGTTTAAGGTAAAGGAGAAAAAGTCAAGTAATAATTAGCCCAATGCTCACACTCAACTCACTGGTACCTTTTATTTTACCCATGTTTTTAAAATTTTATGCATGTGTTTTTTTTTAAATATCATTTCTTACTGAGGTCCATGAACTGTATTCCTAGTGTGGTATATTAACCACCATGGTGGCAGTTAAATTGTCAACACCTTGATTCCTAAGGTGACAATTTCATGTTGAGGCAGCCCATGTTTTAGGGCCTGTAGATTCTGGTTGGACTTTGAAACACTAAGTGGTGAATGCTACTGCATGGCACAGTTAGGTAAATCTACTTTCTTTAGTAACCTCAAAAGTCCATAATATAGACATGGCCACTGAGAAAGTTAGATAGCATTTACCTCATTGGTATTCTGCAGAGGCTTTTTACAAGCAATTACAAGTAAAATGGCCAAATACGTGGCCTTGAGAAAACCATGTCTAATGATGCTTACAAATGGGAATTTTTTTCCTCTATGAATCACCAAATATCAAACTCAGACCCTCTTAAGGAGGGCAATCACCCTAGTCCAAATCAAATATGCAATAATATAGCCACATGTGTGAAAAGCTAGCATGTATATGAAGCAGAAAGGTGATCGTAGTTTGAATCTAACAAGGGTGGTTTAGAATCCATCTGCAATCTTTTCTTTGAAAAAAAAATTACCCAAAGAATGCATTAACAAGTTTTAATTTCAGTACCTTTTCATAATTAGGAAGAAATGTGATTAAATATTTAGCACTTACAGCTCCCTGCAGAGTGGTTATTACCACCCTGATTATAAGAATAGGAGAAGACACTAAGAAGGATTAAATAAATTGCCTGAGGACACACAGCTAGACAGTGGCACAAAACAGGATCAAAACTGAAGACTGACCTAAAACATACTCTTTTATATTTTCCACTCTACAAAACCACTAAGATTGGGTTATATGAAGGATATTGAGAAGCTCCTTCATAGGTTACAAGAACACCTGAATATAAGACTCCATAGTCTGTGTTTGTAATACTGAATTTATTAATAGTGATACAGAACTTGTATATAGATGGAGCACAGATGATTCAGACTAGAACTTTCCAGAGAAGTCAATCAGTGAAGCCTAGAAAGGTACAAAGAAAACCCAACTGGAAAGAGAAAATGCCTGAAGCTGAGGTACTGGGGAGAGCTTGCAATATCTGAGTTCCCACGAACACATAAAACTTTGTAATGTGGATGATAATAGATGTTAAATTTATGAGTAGAAAATAATTAATGAAACAATTTGGCTGAAGCGAATTTTTATGTAGCAAAATAGAATTGTGCATAAAGAGTGAAAGGCATCCAGTAGATCATATAATTATAAGATTACAGATTTTGATCTTTAACATTTAGAGAAAATGGGAAAGCTCCACAAGATGAAGGTCTCAAAAGATGGGTGAGAAAAGCAGTGAGTGTTCAACCTGAGGTTACTGGAGACAATGAAAGTAAACTCTCTTGTTCATGAAATAGTGAGACATGACTTCAAGAATAAATCCACTTTATCAAAGTAAATATTCCTATTAATAAGATTTTCTTACAACCAACAATATAGAACCAAGTGTTGTTATGATAATTTATTTAATTTTAAGAAATAAATCTTAAAAGATCTTAACAATTACATTAATATTTACCATTAGGTTGCAGTCTGCTTTCTGCATTGTCCTATGATTACTTATATTTATTATATGCCTTTCAGATACACTTCACAAAATCTTCATAGAAAACAGGAACCAGACTTGGGTATCCAAAGCCCTTGACTCTATCTCCCACCACACTCCCCATTTTAAGAATAAAACGTGATAATAAAACTTTTAGCCAAATAGATAATTTAGTATAAAATTTAAAGTAATAATTAAGCTATACAAGTTTTGCTTAACTTTTTGTTATTCTTTAAAAAGAAACTCCAAAATTATAAAATTATGTTATTCAAACTAAGTAATTCAGAGTTTTAAGAATTTGCTTTCATTGGCCTCTCTCACAAGTCAAGTATAATGCCATCATCCAAATGCTGTATTCTGCTCAAGCCTCTCAGAGGCACTGGGGTCACTAACACCCCAAAGTCAAGCAGAGCTGCCCCTCCAAATCACTTGCAGCTATTTGTTATTTAATCTGCACGACAATGCATTTGTGACACAGATCAAGGTCCTTTGAAGTCAGCCAGGTGGTTGAGTCAAGGCACAGGAATGGTAGGTTTAGGGGTTCATTCAGCTACTCAATTTTCATCTCTCTGTTTATTAGCCAAAGGAAGTAATAAGACCTAACTGAACTATGCTTCAAAATGTGTGATAATAAAACATAGATGTCATGGTGCAATAAAATTTCTAAACCAAAATACAAATAAAAAGAAGTTTCATACAGCTGTGGAGTTGTAGTTTACAGAACAGTACTTTTTAATACAATAACAATCTTAGCATTAAGATCTTATATTTCTTAAAAGCCCTTCGGAGCTCAAAATAGTCACTAATACACTGTACAGATGGCTTATAAATTGGCCCTCACAAAAGCTTTGTTCAGCTTTTGTTTTAAATTTATTGATCCACAAAGGATGTCAAAAGAAGTATTATTACAAAAACACAGTTTATGGACTTAAAAAAAAGTGAGGGGTGTTGGTGGGAGAGACAGTCCTGAAACAATTTGGAATGGACTGCTGTCAAGAACCAAAGGAAAATTCTGGAGTTTTCCACTTTCAATGTTCAATGGAAAAATGCAACAATGCTATCCATCTTCATCTGATAAATCTTACATGCCAAGAGCACAACCATTCTTGGAATGTTAAACTGTTGATGAAGTCTGGGTAATGAGATCTGTTACCTGTGTTAACATTCACATTTATACTTAAATTCGTAATTAATTGTCATTTGATGTATTCATTTTTTCATGTTCCAATATCATATTTTATGTGTATATGGAGAGTGAAAAGTTAAGGGAATAAAATGAGTGTCCAAAACAATGTAATACAGTAACAGTGGTGCAAAGGACCTGGGGATACTATAGAGAATTTTATATATACAGGAGAGGCCTGAAGCAGTTATTTCAGATTAATAAGTGTTTCTACCCTCTGTGTGCTCATTCCTAAAGCAATAGACTAGGAAGTAACACTGTAACAATCACATTTTGGGGTTCTGCTTTGTTGTTAAATAACTGGATATATTTTTTTCCAGGTAGGTGTACAGAGGCCAGAGGTTGACATCGAAATATCTTCTTCAGTGTCTTCTGCACCTTCGTTTTTCAGACTGGAGCTCACCACTTCACTTAGACTGGCCAGCAAGAAAACCCCTAGGATCTGCCTATGCCTACTTCACCAGCACTGACTTTACAGATGCATACTCCCATACACAACTTTTACATGGGTGCCTGAGTTTGAAATTTATGTGTGTCTGAAGTCAGGTTCTCATGCCTTTGACAGAACTCGATTCACTGACTCATCTTCCTAGGCCCCCAAAACTGGATACCTTTTACACTGCAAGTGGACTTATTTACTGGCCCAAACCTACTTGGAAAGTACACGTGTACATGGACACTAGTGAGATTATAGCATAATGATACTTTCTATGCATCTTCATAAATATTCAGCATGCTAATTTTATGTGATAGCCTATTAGAATTAAATCCCAGATGCCATTCACATGAAACCCATCTAACATGTTAAATCCCATAAGAAAAATCAATCTGGTCTTATGCTACAAACTGTGGATTCAGTACAGAAATTTAAGATATGCAATAAGCTCATAGTAGTATTCTCTGAGAATAATATATATGAGTAAAGTGAATATTCATGAACTAGTTGTGTGTTATGCTTAAATATACATGCATAGGCTATTCTATCATCTATTACTAGCTAAACAGGGTTAATCTCCAAGAATATCCAGTGCAAAACGGTTGAACAATGCCAGAACTAAATACTCAAGTCTGAAAATTCAGCAGTTCTACTTGGTCAGAGGTGAGACAGATGCAGGTCCTGTCACCTGAACAAAGAGATAATACCTTACAGCATTCCAAAGAAGCATCCAGAAACAGGTTACTTTTGCTTCAACTCTATGATTGATACGTCCTAACAGAACTTGCCCAGGTATTCGATCTCTCTCTGCAATGATATTCTCATCTTTGAAAAGAAAGTAATGGCAAGTATTTATCTCATGGGGTAAAACTGACCAGGCACTTACAATAAAGTATCCTCATTGAGTAAGCATGTGATAAATACCAAGTAGAACTGCTGAACTTTCAGACTTGAGTACTTAGTTCTGGCATTGTTTCAACCTTTCTGCACTGGATCTTATTTGAGATTAACCCTGTTCAGCTAGTAATAGATTATAGAATATCCTTACGTTTACATAGAGTGCCCCTCAGCAGACTCCATACAGCTCTGAGGGTTGCTCACTTTATTATTTGTGTCATTCCTAACCACTCCCCTTATCCCATCACTTTATCCTATGCCTCAAATTTTAATTAGATTTCTACAGCTGTTTTAAACTTATAATGAAAGAATTAATTAGCTTAGTAAATCTCTGTTAGATGCCTTTTGCATTTTGTACTGTTCTAGACACCAAGAACACATGATACTGTATTTTTGATTTATGCAATGGAAAAAATAATATATAGCTGAGAAATATTAGCTAGTTGATAAGGTGACAGTACAGTCTGAGTACAGTCCTAGAGGAAGAGAGCCAGTAATCCAGAATGATCTTAAGGCATGACTTTTTAAGGGTCAAGATGACAGAAAGTGTTAATGCTTTTTTGGCAGGATCATGCCTAGTGTTTGGAGTATGACAGAAGCCAGAATGTCTAAAGCCAATGAGGTAAGAAAAGTGATTATGAGGGTGCAGGAAATGAGATCAGGTACAACTTTGAAAGAAGTGTGGCTTTTACACTCCCTGAAATGTGAAACCCTAGAATAATCTGAACAGAGAAATTGTATAATAAGATAAGGCTTTTAAAAAGCAGAATAACAAACATTTTGTGGCTATATAGCACCTAGATTAAAAGGTGAGTGCTCATGCAATATGGAAGTAAATGAGATAATAGAGAGCTAAATGAGAAATAATCACAAACAAACATGGACAGGAATGTCAAAAGTAAGATGGAAAAAGACTTGGGATTAACTCTCTGCCGAACTGGGAACAAATCCAGCAGAGTTTGTTCACAGATTAGATGTGGATGTGAGAAAGACATTAAGATTAACTCAACAGTTGGGTATGATTTTCTGAAAGACAGAAGTGAACTTTAAGGCAGTGCCAAAACAGAGGAGAGTAAGGTATGGGTGAATTTGAGAGAGTCTGGAGTCTGGTGTGAATTTTAGATTTTGGATGGCGATTTAAAAATTAATTTTATTTGCTATTAATAAAAATAAGCAAACAAACCTTGGAAACGAGCAAAAAAAAATCTTATACAGGAATTAATCAAACCTAAAGCCTATACATCTCAATGTATTTCTATACAGTTAGAACAGGCACTCTTAAGCTGTGGAGCCTCCCCTTATATTTTATACTTTCACTATCAAATATATTTTATACACTTATACACCACCAAAACATACTAAAATTCCATAGTAAATTTTATACTAGAAAAACAATTAGATTTACATCTTCTTTCATGAATCATGTCCATCACCTACACTCAGTCCTTCCTCATCCCCTAATAGTAGTCTTTCCTTTTCTATTCTCCATATGTTATGCTGTGTCACATGGACATATGTTTACATTTATGCATATATTATTCACTAGATTATGTAAATAAGGAAGACCATTCATTTTTATTTTTGGTTTGTTCCTTGGCTTTCTGAGATTGCATGACTTTTCCTACAATTATGCATTCTAAATCATCCATTTTCCTTCAAATTTTGTTACTGAATTTTTCTTTACAGCTGTATAATTGTATGATACATATATATACATGTATATATATTATACACACACACAGACACACACACATATATACGTATATAATATGTATATATAATTATATGTACATATAATTTTCAGTGTCTATTCATCTGCTGGTGGATATCTAGGTAGATTCCAGTTCTTTGCTATGATGAGTAAAGCAGCAATAAGCATGTGAGTGATGGCTATTATATATTTATTGCAATACCAAAGAAGGAAGGTAGACTGTGAAGCTAAGGTTACTCTGAGAAGGCTCACTATCTTCACAGTATTTGTATTTGCCCATCACTGTCATACTTTGACCTCGTATCCTTGGTCATTTCTCTCATGATACCCGTGAAATTCAGTATGACAGTAAGTGACAAACTAAGGCCTTTTCTCCTGCTTGTTCTAAGACAGTGTTGTCAGAGCTGCAAGTGGTATTCCTATAAGGAAAGTGAGCCACGGTATGAGTCAAAGATGCCTTATTAACTCTTGCTTCCAATTTTTTGCCACTACTTCACATTTGGCCATTATTATCTGCGTCACATGATATTTCCGCATCCACATTACACTGAACTTTAAGCCCACACTCATCAAGATGTATACAGTGATATAGACACTGATCAGGATAAAAATATGAAACAAAATAATTGACTAGTTTTGAGTGTCCAATTTAGTTAGACTAGTGATCCCTGTAGAAGCAAGCAAGTATTTTAAATCATGCCCATTCCGACAGTTTAAGCCTTCCTCTCTTATTGTGAGTTTTCACATTTTTCTCTCTGACCTACCCTCCCCTTAATGTTCTGCTTCTCTGTTCTGAGTGTACTGAACCACATGGGAATGGAATTGTGTGTACTCCAGAGAATTCTGATGACTCATTAACCAGAGCAGTTTGTAGGCTATGTTAATGCACTTATTATTACAGGTTATGAGAAAAGATTTTTTCTGTTTACAAGTTGTTTCTATGTATACATAAAGCCACATGCAGAGTCTGCACAGATTATCACAGATGTAATTTGCTTCACATAATTTGTTTGTTTACTGTATCTATTATTTCTCTCATTATTTCCTTTGTCATTTCTCTTCAATTAAACAAAACCTTTTCTCACTAGAGTTCCTAGTTTTATTCTATTCTGTTGCCTCTAAATTCTTTAAATGTTCAAAATCCGCTAGATATTTAGCAACACAGTGAGATCCACCCTTTGGAATGTCTCTCAAACAATGCATGTTCTATGCACCGAATCAAAATATGCATACCGTTATGCCTGTACTTCCAAAGCTGTTTCTGATTACTGATTGAAAATTCCCCTGTTCTTCATTAGAGGCTGAGATTCGTTTAAAATGCTTATTTACGGCTGCATGGTCCTCAGGGGCAGACTGGATTTAATCGCCTACAGCACCAAATCTCTTTTAACATTTGGCCAACTGAGCATTAGGTAACTTGTTGGCTAAGGGGCGCCACATTCCTACTTTGGGTATGGATAAGGTGGCTACAATCCGATACACTTCATTTACTTCCAAGTATTATTAACATTAATGAGCATTATATCCATGCATCAAGAGAAGATAAAGAATGGAGTCATGGCTTCTCAGACTTTATTAAATGCTGGATTCTTTTATTCAGGGGGCAAGACTAATTTTAAAATGTTTTTCAAAGATAGATGAAAACAAATGCTCTGTAATTAATAAAGATATTTCTTCTCTGCTTAATAGGTAGCATATATTTATATACAGCTATGGATTTGAAAAGATCCTTCCTGAAGGTGAAAGGAAAAATAATTAGCATGCTTACTCCAACAGAAAATAATTCATTAAATTACAAAGAGTTTCACTTTCTCCTGATCTAAACAGAACAGGCAGATGTCCATGTTAATTCTTTTGTATTTCTGCTTGAACCTAAGATAAATGTAAGTGTTGCCTTTAAATTTAGGTTTTATGTGATTATCATCCTGTTATTCAGAGTGTATATTTATATGCTCTTACCCCTGTATCTACAATATAAAACTGAAAGAGCCCTTGCCTCTTGGAAATGTCATCTTATTTATTTACTTTTTGCTTTAAATACAGAATAAGTTTTCAAGGTCTCTTCTAAAATGATAACCTTTATGAGTCACAGGAGCTTAAGGACATCTTTGGATTAGTCTGTCTTCGGTGAGGTAAACGGAGCAACAGTATGCCCACAAAGAAACGATAAGCAGTTATAATAGGTATCACTCAACACATACCAAATATAAATCAAAACTAACAAACACCCTCCCCCACAAAGCCCTCTCAAGTTCAGTTCCTTGAATTTAATTATTACAGCAAATGGTAATATAACAAGGGTGTCTACTGTCAGGGAGAAATGTTGAAAGCAGATGTGAACCACAGAAAGCATATGTAAAGCACATGTGATCCGCAGCAAGGTCACGGGACCCAAGGAAAGAGCACATGTGGAGTTCATGAGCCACATGTGGACACATGTTGCAAAAATCACGTGTTTCTGTTCATTGCCAATACTCAGATCATATTCTAAAGAAATCAGGGGCTCTTAAATAAACTTTGTACTTCTAAGGTAAGCCGATACCTTTTTGTTTAAAATCCCTTCGTGTAAGCGGACAAGGGCCCCAAATCCAAGTCTGTGCTTGGAAATACTCAAGTCCTTGTTTCACTCCTGTTTGCCTATCCCAGGGGAATCCACTTGATTATTCCAGAGGAGTCAAGATTTCTTCCTTGCCCAAAGCTAATTCTTTGAGAATACCATAGTTTATAAGGAAACCTAAAGGAACTGTGCCTACCATAGTTTATAAGGAAACCTAAAGGAACTGTGCCTACCATAGCTTATACGGAAACCTAAAGGAACTGTGCCTAAGTGTGAGAATCAGGCACAAGCGGAGCTTGAACGGTGCTTTTCTCCCTTAAATGACTAATGCTGATGGCTTAGTTTATGCATTGGAATAAAACTAAACTCTCCCATCCTCATAATGAATCAGGAAAACATAAAAATCAATGGACAATGTTTACTTCATAATTTGGGCATTATGACATTATAAAATTTTAAATGGATATTAAGAAGGCAGAGATATACATGAATTCAGGCAATATCTGTTACATGAATGACACCAGAATTTTCTGGAAAAACTATAATAGCAATAGCACTTTATGCATGCACAGTTCTTTATGTCTAAGCTGAATATATTACTTTGTTAGAGCCTTTCATCAGCATTGCCAGAAACATAATACAACTGGAAATGTAGAAGGAAGCAGAGTGTCATTGAAGAAAGAACAGCACAACTAAACAAATATGATGAAGACATCAGTTTCCTTGGCCCTAGACTTATGAATTAAAGCAAATCATGCAGGCTTTGAGACTTAGTTTTCATTTACTATCACTATACAATTATTTATATGTTAAAATTTTTAAAAACTACTGTATATAAAACCACAAAATAAATAGAAAAATATATGCATATTAACTGTTCTTTGAGAACATTTTGAAGATTATAATTACATTTCTCCCTCCCTCCCAAACCTATCATATACCCCTCTTTACTCTTTTTCAAATTCATAATTTCTTTTTATTAATTATTGTTACATGTATATATATATATATATATATAGAGAGAGAGAGAGAGAGAGAGAGAGATAGGTAGGTAGGTAGGTAGATAGGTAGATAAATATTTCTAAATATAACCTACACAAAAGAACTAACAGCAACTAAAGAATGCTAAAGACTACAGGTAGATGTGGTCTTCTCTGGGGAGTAGCACACCAGTTGGTCATCAATATCAAATTGTCAGCCCTGAAAACACACAGACAAGACATATAACATACATTATCAGACTGAACAGATTATATTTAGAAGTATTAACTGTTTTTATTCAGAATGTTCACCTGAGAAAAACCAAGATTCAGAAAGTTAATCCCACTGTCACATGAACAGCCATTTGTCGGGTTGTGAGCAGAAAACAAATATTGTTTTTCTTGACATTCCCTTATCTGCTTTGAATCGATGACACTGAGCACAGTAAGCTAACAAGGGTTCATTTTCACCCTCTTTCATGAGACATTACTGATGACACAGTCATTAAGATAACGATATCACATTCTAATTCCAAAGAAAGACATAGACAGCATTTACCTTTCTTCAGTTTGTGTTACAGGTGAGCAGGGAATATTGTTCCCTTTCTATAAAACACTAAACTATGGTTCCAAAAACACAATTAATAGGCCACTGAAGTCCACACAGTGACTAAAAGACAAAACCAAGAATCAAAATCTACAGTTGTAGTTCAAAGTTCAGTAACTGTTTTCCACTAGGTTAAAAAGTTGAAATAGACTACTGATAGGTTTACATTATTTATTTGATGCATATACAAAAGTCTCTTTTCTGATGCAGGGGTTGTTAATAATGAAGTGCTGATGGAAGGCAAACAGGCACCGGAGAGGAAATGGGTTAGATCTCAATGGAGAGGGAAACTTGCCTTTGTGTGTTCCTGGCAAGATGAAGTAGGCCAGACATTCCACACTTCCTGAAGACAGACACATCAACTTGTTAATTGTTCTTCAAACATGTAGGTAGTGCCTGTAGTTTTTGAAACTTTTATTCCACTGACTGTCAATTTTCAAATTTTGGTTTTCTCAATACATTTTTGAGCTATGAAGTCTTTGATTGAATGACATTTTCCTTCAAACCTGGTTCAATGCTCCTTATAGGCAGAGACAAAATTCTACTGTCATTTCTATGAATCCCTCCTTAAATATTCTAGACAGTAGTTTCTTCCTTCCATGGCGTTTGTACTTTGAGACCATTTATCTATGTGTGTGTGTATGTAACAATATGGGAAGAATGGATGATTATCATGTTGTAATTCCTTCCCAGTTCAGAACTTTGCGTGCTCCACTCAGGTGTACGTCATTTGCTACAAGACACATATCCTAGAAGAAAACCATGCATCCTAAAGGAAATCAATTAAAATAATTAGGCCACTGGATTTGAATCATTTTTTTTTTCTGGAGCTGAGGACTGAACCCAAGGCCTTGTGCTTGCTAGGCAAGTGCTCTACCACTGAGCTAAATCCCCAACCCTGATTTGGATCATTTTTAAAGATATTTTGTTTATGAAATATACTTTAGAGTTTGTGGCTGGAGAAAAATTTTCTCACTTATGTGATAATATATTATACACAGTACATTATTGATTTTGTATGGAAACTCCTCTATAGTCCTAGGAACCTGGGAAGGCTATTTATACCCACCTAACACATAGAATTGAAGACACAAATACTGAAATTATTTGTCTAGATTTTGACACCAGATTGTGTATGCACATTTCCTATCCCCTGTACCTCCATTGACAGTGCATGAAAAAAGCATTTTTTTTGTGTTGCAGTCCATGACAACCCACTGACATTTTCGTGTTAGAAATGTTCAGAGTCAGAAAACGTTCACATTTGTCAGTGTGCTTTGACCACACACAAGGCAGATCACCCAACAGCAGTGTGAAGGGAAGGGCCAGCTGATCTTGCCTGCTCTTCATCTGTTCAGTGGGTACTCGACAATCTGCTGCGTCATTTCTTCCAAGATTATATCTTATATATTGAATCAGGAATAAAATCTCCAAATCTATCAGTACTTACTGGTCCATCACTTTTTCCTTCATCTAAATCTTTCTTCATGAGAACATCTGTACTTCCATAAGAAAAAAGTTATGATCAGTGACTGAAGAAATGACTCAGCAAGTAAGAGCACAAATATTCTTGCAGAAAACTCAAATTTAATTTTTTTTTTTAATGTCAGACTGTTCACCAACTTTTTTAACTCCAATTCCAAAGGACCTGACACTCCCTTCTGGACTCCATTGGCACCTGCAGACATGTGCACAAATCCAAACATAGACACATTTTAAAGGTTTTGATTGATTTGCATTTAAAATGTTTTTGTTCTTTAAAATGTCCAGCTGTTTTTGTATACAGATTATGCATCATTCTTATTGATCCACTCATGCTCACCTTTACTGTTTTGTTTTTTGTTTTTTCTCTGTCTTACCTTATTTTATCTATACTCCAGCTAGGTAAACTTTTTTTTTGGAAATATAATTTCTATTTGGTGTCCTTCCTTTGCGTAATATAATTTTGGCATATAATGGGACTTACTGATCCTTAGATGATCAAGTAAAATATTATTCACTTTGTGAGTTGCCTCCTGTCAATGTTTTCAGTGCACTTTGTACACTTTGTACAGGGAAAAATCATCACATCACATGATGATAATATTATTTAAATACATATCCTTCTTTGTTCTAGACTAGAGAATTTATCAACATGAGGAATTATATTCATTTTGATTCTGTATAACATTCATGTACCCAGTATTTTAACTGTAACATGCCAGGCATCTCAGAAAAAGCTTTATTATTTTATGTGATTTATTTTATAAGATTTTGAGATTACAATATAATTACCTCATTTCCCTTCCTTTTCTTCCATCCAAACCCTCCCATTTGCCCTCCCACCTTGTTTTTCAAATTTAAATTCATAAACTCTATTTTTTTAACTATTGTTACACACACACATTCCTAAATACATAAATAAAACTTTTTCAATATGTATAATGTTATTTGTATACAATACAACTTTCTGGAAAACCACATATTTAAATGAATGAATGGACATGAATTTCTGCCATGTGAAAGACGTTGTGGTAAAAAAAAAAAAGCACTATATGAGCAAATACTATCCTCTAGTCACTAGTAAACAGATACTCTGAAAAGCTTTAGAGCTAGCTATTTGTTTTATTATAATTTCAACTAGGAAGGAACTTCTGGTCTGAGAAGTTCCTAATGATAAGACTGCCTTCCTAAAGAACCAGAATCATGTGCCATCTCCATCCTATGTGCTCTATCTCAAAAGACCCAGCAGCTTTGTCCAACACAAAGACACACACACACACACATGGATATACACACAGGGATACACACATGGACACACACACAAGTACACACACACATGGACACACACACAGACACACACAGACACACATGGACACATACATGGACACATACAAACAGACCCACAGGTACACACACAGAGAAACAGAGAAAGACAAATACACAAATACACAGATACATATACACAGACATGTACATTGACACATACACACATAAACACACCTATGGTCACATACACCGACACACCCAAACACAGAGAGAGACACATACACAAGTACACACACTGACATACATACACACAGAGAGACACACACATTCACAAATACATAACATACACACAGTTGCACACAAGGAAACAGTCCCAGACACACACACAAAAAGACCCACACAAATGCATGCAGAGATCTTCCTTATATCTGAGATTCACAGTCAGTTTTTGGTTTAAAAGAAACTTTTTTTTATTCTCTAAGTTTGATGGAGAAACAACCTTTAGTTCCCGGAAGTTTAGATGAGTTATGTTCCAAAGCATGAGCGCTGCAGTGCTGATGGAGTGTGCATAGCAGAAATGGCAGAGACAGGTGTGGGCCATTCTACACCAAACCACTTCACTTCGCCATGAGTTTGTCATAAGCCAAAAGTTTACTCATTGTCTCTAGAATTATAAACTCTAAGAATTTAATCAGAGCACAGATAGCATCAGAGTTCAAAAGGCCATTTCCTGAAAACCCTTCCAGCAGTAGGCTGGTCTAGCACTGTGAACACGGGACCTGATGTTCTTCCGGATTACTGCTTCTGAACAAGACATTCCTGCACTCTTCTCTGGTGGCTGGATCTCCCTTTCCTTAAAGTAGTCAAACCCTCTAAGTCATACTTTTACTAACATCTTTATATTTTAAAATGGGAAGCAAATGCTGTGACAATATTTATCTTTGGGAACGTATCCTTTTCTTACTGTAATAGACTCTCCATTTTAAGTCAAGAAAGTTTTGTTGATGTGAGGCAAATTCTGTTTCTCGTGGTGATACACAGATGAATGTAACATGAATCATCACAATGCAAAGGATGAAGACCATGGAATAAGAGTGATCTATTGCAGAGTTGATATGGATAATATGGTTGATTTTCATTTTGGCTTATTGGGTTTTGAGAGGAGGATACATTACTAATGATCTAAATATATGCAATTTAAGATTTTTCATTTACTCTTATCCCACACCTGACAGCTGTGTTTTTATTCATTTGTTAACAATTTTTTAAAGTTACGTGATTTGAGGATATATGTTTTTAAAGCAATTAGTGACTTTGTGTCTATAATGTTATATATGTTTACTCAGTTATTATAGCTTTGTGTCTATAATGTTATATATGTTTACTCAGTTTTGTCTCACTCACTCAAAAGGAAGTAGAGTCTGGATGTAGTTAGAAACTGTTTCCACAATTTGTATTGTGTTGAAGGAATTTTTTAATTTTTTAAAGTCACCTATAAATATCACCATACATTTTAATTTCGTTTGAGTTGATTTAAAAAAATTAGCAGAGACAGCTCATAGCAAATCTGAACTCCTTTTCAGTTTACATACATGCACAATTGCACACTTGTACATTTGCACACTTACACACTGCAAAATATACCCTTGCATACTTTCCCATTAGCACACATGCTTGCATATCACAGGCACAAATGACTGGCATATAAATATTTTGATTTACAAATTTGTTAAAAAGAAAGCAAAGTGTGGTGAATTGTGCACTAAGAGTTGCATGTGCACTTAATTGTGCCTGGAATGTGAGCCTTGCTTTTCCCCAAAAGCTTCGGCATTACACCATAAAGTATATAAACAGAACATTCAAACTACTGAGACCATCTTGGCTTCATATCTATATCACTTCAACACACATTCTTAATACCAGGAAGCTCCCTGTAGTGAAGGCACAGTTTATTCTCCTGCCATCACCATTCAGCGTCCTCTGCCACTCTGAAAAACATTTCCTTTGGGTCAAAAACTCAGCCATGCTCACTTGAAATACACTGAGGCACTCCTGAAATCAATGTGCCTCTTAAAATCTTTGTAACATTAGAAGAATGCACATCTCAACACCAGGAAGTGGTTGATCTAGACCTCACTTGATGCTGCTGTGGCTTGCTTGAGAGTGTTCTCATAAGAGAAGTTTGTAACAGCTATTTTCAGGACGACGCATGGGAATTAGGCACAGAATTCTGACTGTAATAGCAGGAGTGGTGTGTTTAATTTTGTTACACATTCTTATTAATGGAAAGCTTCATTTCCAAGCTGCAAGACTTCAAATTCCTAGTTCCAGCAGCAATACTCTCTTCCAGTATCCCATAAAGCTTTATTTCCCTGAGGTTTCCACAAAATGACACATTTGGATGATGTGCAGTTCCAATCTTCCCCTGTGTGTATTCATTTTGTGTGTGTTTTATTGTTCTCTTAATTATCTGCACATAGATATTAATTCCAGAATATACAAATGGGCTCTGCTGTGATTTCTCCATCAGCCTTTATATGATAACATCACTTATGAATGCTAGTTACACATTTCCAGGCAGACATGTGGTTGATCTAAATTTGTGGGACACCAGCATCCAGATATCTGCTTTCAATTTATGTGCATGTTTTCCCTTGTTATTTTCCCTCTTTTTATGGCTGTATTAATTGTTACCAGAAGTCTCTACGAAATGACGGAGCAACCCAAGAGTGGAATGCAGAAGATTAGAAACCATTGTGTTGTTTTATCCAAGAAATGCGTTGATGCAGAGTAATGCTGATGTCTCAGGGACACAGTCCCAGCATGAGGCCACTAGCTGACCACTGACCACCTAGACATGAATTTTCCTTCTGCCGACATTGTCCACCATTTTACCAGGATGATATTTG
>LZPO01036458.1:0-18469 GCA_001675575.1 Neotoma lepida | reverse complement strand
TCTTTGTTCTTTTGTTGTTGTGTTGTTCCTGTTTTTGTTTATTTGGTTTCTTTGAGTTAGGATATTGCTGTGTAGTCCTTGCTGGCCAGGTGCATGGCTTGCCTCAGTTTTCCCACTGCTGGAATTAGAGGCCAATGCCACCACACTAGACTGACAAATTTCAAGATTCATTCATGCAGCAGTGTGGGTTAATGGTATGTTTTTTAAATGACTGGATTATAATCTACTATGTGGAGAGCATGTTTTATTTATTTATTAATCTTTTGACTGGTATTTGAATTGTTTCCCCCTTTTGGCCACTATGAATAATAATGCTGCTGTGAATGTGTGTAACTTTGTGTGGGTGTATGTTTTCAATTCTCTTAGATACACATCTAAAAATGGAATTAGTGGAATTGTTTAGCTAGTTGAGTTTCTTCTAAAACTGTACATTTAACATCCCACATAATGGAATATATGTGGTTCCCAGTTTTGCAATGTCCCCATGTGTGTCTTTTTGATTATTGTTATCTTTGCAGGTGTGAAATAGTATCTTGGGTTAGCTTTCTAGCTTTCAGGATTTTGTATCTGTAACTAGTTTTTGAAAGCCAGTGATAGGAAATAATTTAACATCCTTAAAATTGAGCTAATCTTAATGTTTAATGTGAATAATTTAGTTATTGCTTTCTTGCCCATCCTCTGTGTTCAGCCAGACACACTTAAATTTCAAATTTCAAAAGTGTCAGCAGACCTTTTAATTTTCCAGATCTTTGATACAGTGCACTAAAAATTTACTTAATTTGTTAATTTCCTAGCGTGATTTCTGTATTTATTTTTAGAATATTGTTGGTTTTTTTTTTCAATATTTGAATTTAGTTTAGGAAAAGGTTTTGAAAGAATGAAGTAGACATTAACATTCAGATAAATTTAATTTTTCATACATTAAACATGTTTATGTCCCTTTACCACTCATTTCATTAAACTCATTTACATTTCTGACTAACCTCATCTGAAAATCTTTTAGACTAGAGGCTGGCACTTAATTCTTGAGCTGTCCCTATGCCCTGCTGTCCGTTGCACGAGTAGAAATTGTAGTCAAGTTTACTGTTATTAAGACAAAGATTTATCTATCAGGTGAATTCTTCAAAAGTCCATAGTAGTCTTGGACTGCTGTGAGAGCTGTTTCTCCCCTCCTGTGCACTGCTGTGCCACACAAATGTGGTAGTACTTTTAGCCATCACTGGGAAAGAAAATGGGGATAAATGGTTAGACCGGTCAGTGAGATGGCTCTGTGGGTAAAGACCCTTTGCTGCTAGCCTCAGGACCTGTGTTCAGTCCCTTGAACCCACATGATGGAAGGAGAGAACTGACTCCCCAGGTTATCCTCTGACCTCCACTTAAGCACTGTGGCTTGCACACACACATATGTGGAGAGGTAGCTCGTGCTATGGATGACCCAAGTTCAGTTCCCAGCACCCACATCTGTTGGCTCACAACTGCCTATAATAACTTTAGTTCCAAAGGATCCTCTTCTGGACTCCACAGGCACCTAGATTCACATGTGTACACACTGACTGACATACACATAAATAGATTAGTAATTTTTTTCTAGTTAAAAAAAAGCTAGACTGAAGTAAAACCTTTAAAAATTTTCAAAGTCTGGTTTTGTTATTTGCTGTTTCTTCTGCAAACATCTGACTAATACTGTCCTCTGTTTCTGTGAGTGCTGCTTAGTGTGCTTAGATATTCAGGGTTCATCTAGGTGGGGCATACCCCATAAGTCCTGTATTTTTAAGGGTATTGTGTTAGAATGTTAATTTTAATAAAATACTCAATATAAACTTCTGGTTTTGAATTTAATTCATAAAATCTAGATAGCCATATCACTGTGATCTTGTGTGAACTGGTAGATGTTTGGGAAGTAATTACAAAGTAGTACTTGCTGTCTCCTCGCCTCTAGTTTCTTGTCTCATTTAGTCCATTCCATGGATCATATTCACTTTCCTAAAATACTTTGAAGTGTTGATATCTTTAGACTAAAGGGAACCATACTAGTAAAATCAGGAGACATACATTTAACTTCTTCCTTCTCAGTTGTATGGTTGCTTTTAATACATCTATATAAGACACACTGGAAGCATGATTTATTTTTATTACCTCTCTCAGTTTCTCATTCCTCCCTCTCTCCTTCTCTCTCCTCCCTCCCCTTCCTCTCTTCCTCTTTCTCTGTCTTTGCTTTCCCCTCTCTTCTCTTCCTCTCCAGGGACTGAAGCAAGGGCCTTCAAGGTAAATACTCTACTGTACTACTGAGCTTTGTCTCCAAAACACTCTTTCCTAGTTTCGAGGCCTATATGAAAAACCCTGTGTTGTTTGACATTCCAAAGCCTTCCTCAGAGTTTCCCACTGTCTTTGCAGCGTAAGCTCCTATACTTTGTGTATGTGTTTTTTCTTCCTTCTGAAAGTTATTTCTCATCTTTGAATGTATTTATCAAATAAATGAAATCTTGCATATTTGTGGTGTACTGTTGGACATATTTATCTTCTTAGAAATCATAAGTTTACCTTTTACAGCCTTGAACTTTGAAGATCAAAAAATTAAAAATTTTTAGGCTGGGTATGGTGGCGCACACCTTTAATGCTAGCATTTGGGAGGCAGAGGCAGAAGGATCTCTATGAGTTTGAGGCCAGCCTGGTCTACCGAGCTAGTTCCAGGACAGCCAGGACTACACAAAGAAACCCTGTCTCGAAAAACCAAAAAGAAGAAAGAAAACAGGTTTTGGTTAGGTTTGAATTTAAAGGTGCCAAGGTAAGCTAAGGATATGCAATTGTTCTGAACCACCGCTCTTCCACAAAGAGGCTGAACTCGACCAGCATTTTCCTATTCTTACAGTGGTTACACTTGTTTTAGATTTATGTAATTACTACAGTGGTAGACACGAGACAAGCAGCGGTGGCTTTGGAGTGTAAGGTGGGGATCCTGTTAATCTCGGGCATTGGGGCTGTNTATTAGTCTACATTTCCTATAACAGCTTCTTTTTAGATGTGTTTTAAAAGTTTTTGACATGTGAGTAACTACCCTAGTAGGCAATAAAGATAGTCACAGATTTGTCCTTTTCATCTGTGGTCTCTGTCATACACTTAGTTACACAAGAAAATATTTATTGAGATTTATGAGTACCCACCATGTTACAGGCACTGTGTGTAGGTAGAATGGCACTGAAGGTCTGGCAGTTAGGAAGTCCTGAGAAGACTCTTCAGGGGCGGGGATGTTTTCCTGGGAGCAGCATTTGTTCTTTAGGGAGATCTTTGAACTCTTGAATCATAGCCAAGCTTTTGCCTTAGCCCATTTTAGGAGAAAGAAGGCTTATATATAGCCNTTAGATACTCCAGGATTTGAGTCCCCAAAATCTTAGAACATGTAGACTNGTATAAAGATAACGCACGTTGCAGTTCTGCAGTCATGAATTTCTGTCTCTGATGTCATTATGAGCAGGTTATCTA
This sequence comes from Neotoma lepida, assembly GCA_001675575.1. Classification (NCBI taxonomy): domain Eukaryota; kingdom Metazoa; phylum Chordata; class Mammalia; order Rodentia; family Cricetidae; genus Neotoma; species Neotoma lepida. The sequence goes on along the minus strand of LZPO01036458.1, from coordinate 14,989 downwards.
AAGAAGCTGAGGATACGATACCCTCCTGGGAAGACTAAGATGTATGTGTGCAGGTGTCTAAATTGTCAGTGGCAATTGAACATACTTCATTGTGCCAATAAAAAGCATATTTAAATTTAGAAGAGAGGTAGGAAAAGCATAAATGTACCTGAGCACATCAGAGATCAGTTTAGTAAAGATAACATATTTAATCTGATTCTTTTTTTTGAAATTACTTTAAAAATTTTATTGGGGGGAGGGGCATGCCTGTGGTGGTCAAAAGACAAGTTATTGGAGTCTGTTCTCCTGTTGTGTGTCGCAAGGATTGAACTCAGATTGTCAGGCTTAGCAGTAAACTCCCTTTCCCATTGAGCCATCTTGCCAACTCTAAGCTGGTTCTGGAAGAGTTTGTCAAGTCAACTACAGCTGTGGAGGGATGGGGTTATGGTGTGTATACAGTAAACAGTTGTCTAAATAACAGATGACATTTCCAAAGGGAGACAACTTTAAATGAAACTTCCATCTCTGGTTTTGAATGTTTGGGTGAAGAATATTTTTGTGTCCTATTATTATTTGTTTAATCTTAGAGTGGGACCTTTTAAAATCAAGTTCTGGCCATATGGTCAGTGTTGCTTTTAATATTTTTTGAGACAGGGTTTCAGTATGTAGCACAGGCTGGCCTGGAACTTGCTGTAGCTTGCCTTGGTATTCTGAGTACTGGGATTACAGACATGTACCACCACTCCAATTTGATAGTGTTCTTAAATCTGATAATTTTACTTTATTTCAGATGAATAATGTCCTATTCTCTCTTTGCCCAGTTCTTAGATTGTTTCCTTATTTGTGGGATTGGGAAATAGGGTAGCATGTGCAAGGCTCTGAATTGGATCCCTTCAGCACTATAAGAAAACAAAACACATAAAAAACTTGGCTTTTGCTTTTTTTCTTTTATTTTTTATACTGGGGATTCCTCCCAGGACCTTACATGGTAAACCCATGATCTACTATTGGACTATACACCTATTTTAGTTATGTGTTTCTAGTGCTGCGAAGAAACACCATGACCAAAAGTAACTTGGAGAGGAAAGGGTTTATTTCATTTTATAGCTTGTAGTCTNTTATCCAGGAAAGTCAGGACAGGAACTAAGGCAGGACAGGAGCCTGAAGGCAGGAAATGATACAGAGGCCAAAGGGGAGTGCTGCTTACTGGCTTATTCCTGTGACTTTTTTTTTTGTAGCACCCAGGACCACCAGCCCAGGTGTGGCTCTACCCATAATGGGCCATGCCCTCTCACATCAATCACTATTTAAGAAAATGCACTATAGACTCACTCATAGGCCAGTCTGTTTGGGGCATTTTCTTAATTTAGGTTAGCTTTCCCAAAATGATTCTAATCCATGTCGAGTTTACATAAAAACTAGCCAACACAATACCCTAGCAACTAGCTCAGTGTTGTTCATTCTGTCATATCTGTTAAAAAAAAATACCCCCTTTTAAAATTACATTTGAGGGACCAGAGAGATGGATCAGTGGTTAAAAACGCTATTCTTGCAGAGGGCCTGAGTTCAGTTCTCAGCACCCACAGGGTGGCTCACAATTGCTGTAGCTCCAGGTCCAGAGGATTCAGTGTCCTCTTCTAGCCTCTGTAGGCATGCACACATGTGGTATATGTTCACGGAGACACATAACCTACATNTTAATAAAAAACAAGTATCTGTTTAAAAATTGCATTGAAGGCTGGGGAGATGACTTAGTCAATAAGGTACTTGCCATGTATGTAGAGAGACCTGAGTTTAGATCTCTGAACACCTATGAAAAATCCAAGTAATCCCAGTAATGTAAAGGTGGAGGCAAGAAGATCTCAGGAGCTCATCACCAGCCATTCTAGCCAAATCAGTGAGCTGTAGATGGAGTGAGAGGCCCCCTCTCTCAAAGGACATAAAAATATTCTTTACCAAAACATTCAAAACTATAGATGAAGTTTCATTTAACTTCTGTGATTCTCATGTCTATCTGACATTGAAGCTGTTTTTTACTTAGCTTTGCTTCTCTGCACTCTTCTGTTTTGCCCATTTCTGCCTAATAAATGCATCTCTTACACCTTATAGTAACTAATCTGTTTTGAGCTTAAGGGAAAAGCTCAGAATGACTAAAATTGTTATTTCTCACTTTCAAGTTACTGAGGCAACTTGCCAGTGAGGGAACTTGGCAGTGAGGTGAGTGTTCTTTTGTGTAAGTGAAGTTGGCCAAGGTGAGAGCTTATTTGTATGTGTATGGGAGAAACTTCTGAAGAGAAAGGGAGAGATGTTTTTTCAGGGAGGAAGGCAGCCCGAGAAGTGTATAGTATAAGACAAGATTCTTTTCAAAACCTGAAAAAACTATTTTAAGGTTCCATCCGTCTTTTAGTCACCTTTCTGTTATTGGAACAAATACTTGAGATTGTCACCTCTTAAAAAAGAAAAATGATATATTGTTTTTGCATTAATGTTCTTGCAGTATATGTTAAGTCTGTGTTCTGTTACTGAGCTAATATCTTCCCATATGAATGTTTGCTTACATTTATGTATGTTCACCATGTGTATGCCTAGAGAGCCCGCAGAGGCCAGAACTGAAGTTAAAGAGGGTTGTGACCTACCATGTGGGTGCTGGGAAATGAACCGTGTCCTCTGCAAGAGCAGCAAGTTCTAACTGCTGAGCCATCTCTCCAGCACACTCTGTTTTTGATATAGAGTCCCGCTAAACTGCTTGTGCTGCCCTTGAACTTGGGTGTGATCTTGAATGATTGCCTACATATGTGAAGCCCTGGATTTGGTCTTTAGCACCAGAAAAGAAAAAGAGAAGGAGGATGTCTAACAGTTACCAAGCTAGGATATAAAAATGATGTTCTATGGAAAGGGGGCTAGTTCAGCTTATAACTGAAAATCAGCCTAGGCCACCCCTGTACTAGGATTATAGGCATATGCTACCACACCTGGACAGTTTGAAATAAGTTTCTCTTGAGGTTTCTTATTAACCCATCTATTATTTATTTGCTTAGTGTAGTGGTAGAGATTGAATCCAGGACCTTGTGTCTCCTAGGCAAGAACTGACACTGGGCCATGTCTCTAGCCCACATGTATTATTTGAAAATGTATTGTTTAATCTCCAAGTAGTACCGTTAGTGATTTCTACTTGGATCCCATTTCTGTTTAATAATAAACACTGTAATTTCTTTTTCTAAATTTGTTAAGTTTTATATTATTGTGGCCCATGTTCATGCCCCATTACCTGGTCTGTCTTAGTCAGGGTTCCTTTGCACTTGAGAGGAGCATGTATTTTGTAGTTGCTCGTGAAGTAATTTGTAGGTGCACATTATATCTAGTGGATTGATGGTGCTGCTGAGTTCAATTATGTTTTTACATCTGCCTATTTCTGATAAACAGGCGAGTCTCCAACTAGTAAGTGGACTCCAGTATTCCTCTGTCCATTTCTGTCAGTTTTGCCATATGTGTTGTGATTGATGAATTAGTATTAGATATATACTTAGATTGTTATGTCTTCTTGGAGAATTGACTCCTTTATTGTCTTGTGATAACCCCTTTAGTCTCCATCATTTAAAGTCCACTCTATCCAAAGTTAGTATGGCCATTTTCTTGACTCATCTTACAGTGATAGATCTTTTGTCCTATTTACTTTTCCCCCGTGTATAGCCCAGGTTCTCTCTGTATAGCCCAGACTAGCCTGGAACTCTTTCTTCCTGCCTGTATCTTCTGAATGCATGTGTCACTACACATAGTCTAAGCATCCATTCACTTTTAATCTGTATATACCTTATTAAAATTAATTTCTGTAGTCAATATGTAGTTGTCTTGTTNTTATCTATTCTCATAATCTTTTAATTGATGCATTTATATTTATATATTGACATTCAAATAATTGATAATTTACAGCAATGTCTGCTACATTTGTTATGTTTTAGCTGTTCTCTTATCTTCCACTCTTTGCCTTTTGGCTTTTCACTGAGCACATTATATTATTAATATTTTCTCTTGTCTGTCATTTGTATTTTTTCACCTTTTAAAGTGATTGACCTGTAAGATAAAATGTATATTTTCACTAATCCAACTCAATTTTCACATTTTTAAGTAAGGTAAGACTTGTGTTAGTTGGTTTTAGATTTTGCTGTTGTACTGTTTTGCTTTATGTGTGCCTCACTCCCGCTCCACGCCTGTGATGGAATACCATGAATGAGCAATTGAAGGATCTGATTCCAAAAGTTTAGATGTCTGTAATGGCAGGGAGGGCATGGCAGCAAAACTGGGAAGCTAGAGTTTCCATCCCCCCTGAATACGTGGGAGGCAGAAGGTGAACTTGAAGCCTGTCCTCCATGACACACTGTGTTGAGCAAGGCTCCATGCCCTGAAGTCCCATCACCCCCCAAAACAGCACCACCAACACCAGCTGAGACTCAAATGTTAGAGACTCAAATGTTAACAGATGAGCCTGGAAAGGGGCACTTTTCATGACTAAATACTGAACTCCTCTCTTATTCCTTCTATCACTGCTAATACTATTTCATTTGAACATAATCATACACAATAATATACACACAAAGAATATGTAATTTTTGTGTGTGCTGTGTGTGTGTGTGAATTTTTTACCTGTTAAGAATGATTAAGAATGAGTGAAACAACAACAGTCTTAGTCTAGCCTATACTCCTAGCTGTTTCGGAGACTGGGGGAGGAGAATACCAAGTTCAAGGCTTATCTGGGCTATGAATATGACTTCAGGACCAACCTTTGAAGCTTAATAAGAAATTATCTTTTTTTTTCAAGATTTTATTTTATTATGGTTTCTGGAATCACGAATAATTCTTATATTTGGCCTTCTGTAGGTAAGGTCTCAACTCTTCAGAACCCATGTGGTGGAAGGAGAGAACCTACTCTCCTGTAAGTTGTCCTCTGACTTCAGGTGCACATCTGTATTGCAAAAGGTGATGCAAAGATATGCAGTCATTTTAAGATAAAATATTTAGCATACTGAACAGATGGAAGATTATTGTCCAAAAACATAAGTATCTTCTAAATATAAAACAAAACCAAAACACTCTAATACAGTGGTTCTCAACCTATGGGTCAAAACTCCTTTGGGGGTCACATGACCAGTTCACAGGGGTCATATCAGATGTCTGCATACCAGATACTTACATTATGATTTGTAACAGCAAAATTACAGTTATGAAGTATCAATGAAATAATTTTGTGGTTGTGGGTCACCACAACATGAAGAACTTTATTAAAGGGTCGCAGCATTAAGAAGGTAGAAACATAGGTATATGGCATGATAATTAAGAAAAATAATTACCAAACACAGGAGTGCAAACTATCAGCCTTTCCAATAATCAGAGAAATGTAAATTAGTGATCATTAATTTTTTTTGGAGGGCCTGATTTGGCAAAATTCAAAAATTTATAACTGAAAAAAATAGAAACAATAGTATAGAAAATAGTATAGAAAAAGTGGTATTTCTAGGTCTCTTCATGGGAAAGTAAAATGGTGATGCCTATTTAGGAGAGCAGTTGGCCACTTGTAATAGAATGCTGTCTGACACATGTCAAAGTCTTGAGTCTTTCCGTAGCTCATGGATATGTATATAAAATGGTATGTCCTAGTAGCTCAACTTAAATTTTTGTGAAACCTTAAGTATCTTTTAGTAAGGTAATTTACCCTGCTGACATAAGATGAGATGAGACAGACTTTCAAGGCGGGGGGAAGAGGAGATTTTGCATTTTCCCTTTNTATTTGTGTGGAAAAAAGTTACTTAGTGGGCATGGGATTGCTCTTCTTAGGAAGATCTGCTTTGTATAGGTGAGCCCTAGGTGAGCCCTAGCTGGTATCTGGGAACTTGGGCTTTTAGAAGGGTTCCCTTGTTAAGAGTGGTTCATTGTGTCTTGATTGTTCAAGCAATACTGTTTATGTTGAACACCTGCCTTCCATGAAGGAGTTTAGATGGTTGGGATGTGCTACTCCAAGAGTGCCTGTGTGTCTAGGCAGTGAACCTGGGCACCACCACCTGTCTAGTGAGTTTGTCTNGTAAACAACTTTTTACACAGGTTGTCACAACTGATTGCTTCACAGCACAGGTTGTCAAAACTCATTCAGGAATTCATGGATCCTTTTGACGTCACTGAGAGAGAACTGTAGGAAACTTGTACTTCCTGGCTTTGCTCTCCTGGGCTTTGCTTTACACACCTTTCTTTCTGCTGCTTTCATTTTGTGTCTTTTGNCCATAGCTCTAAGTGTGATTATATTTTTGATCATCCTGGATTCTTGTCAAGTTTTTTATATGTAAGTACTGTCTGACCTCTTTGTTTGGCACATGACTACAGCACTACAATCCTGGAAAGAGCCGATTTTGACGGACATCTAGAGTCTTTGACAAAGTAGGGAAGAACATTCTTCAGGAGGGAACAAATGAGTGTGTTTGAGAAGCAGAAGACTAGTAGGCACATGAGGTGGAAAGATTAGGAGATGAATCGGAAGTAGGCTGATTAGCAGGCCAGAGGAAACAGGATGAGGTTTTATTTGTACACTGCAGGGAATTGAACCTTGGGCCTCATGCGTGTTAGATAAGTGCTCTACCACTGAGCTGTATCCCTAGCTGTATGAGTTTTATGTCAGGTGTAGTGGCATATGTTGTCCCACCCCTCATCCTGCCCCCAGGCAAAAACAAGAATTTTTTTTTAAGAAGCCAAAGTTGAAATAGAAGTTTTGCCTGATGAGATTGTGGGTAATAAAGAAGTGAATTAAAAAACTTTGTTCAGAGCCCGGCATTGTGGCACATGCCTTTAATCCCAGCACTCAGGAGGCAGAGGCAGGTGCATCTCTTTGAGTTCAAGGCCAGCCTGGTCTATAGAGCGAGTTCTAGAACAGCCAGGACTGTTACACAGAGAAACCCTGTCTTGAAAAACAAAAACAAAAAACTTTGTTCAAGTATGTTATTTAAGACAAAATGATTACGGCCGTACCACCCTGAACGTGTACTCTATTTCCTCAGGTCTCGGGTTCCTGGTTAGTACTTGGATGGAAGGACAAGTTGAGGCAAAGTGCTCCACTTTAATTTTTTTTAATCAATTTCAAATCACTATGATTAAACAACAAAGATCAAATTATTCTCTCCAGTTGTACAGGCTATATTATCTAGCTCACTTGAGTGTGTTATAGATGTGATTAGAAAGATNCCAGTTCATTAACTGTGGTGTTCTGAATGTGATTATCAATGCCTATAATGTCTGAAAAATAGGCTCTGCTTTACTAAATGTATAAGACACCATAGCACTATGGAGGAAATAAAGATATAAAAGATTACATCTACCAGACAGTAATTATAGTCACTGGCATTAGTGATGGGATTGAAAGCCAGGGATGGTAAGTAAGAAGTCCTAAAACAGGAAAAATGACATGAAATCAGTCATCATAATGGTGATAATTTCATCTGAGTCTTAACCTTTTTTTTTTTTCAAATTTTTGAGCTCAGTATAGAGCTTTGATGCTTCTTGAGATTACTGGCAACCTTCTAAAAGTAATTTCAGTAGAGTTGTAACAGAAAAAAATTTTTTTTCAGAAGGTTAGTAGTTTACCAGGAAATGTAGGTTTTCTCTTTAAAACTTTTGGTCTGTTGACCACAGCTTTGTGGCACTCTAGTCTTGCAAAAATAATTATTTTCCATATAGTGGTGAATATATTTGGGCTGTTTAAACTTCAGATGTGATAATTGGCCTGTGCGTTGTTTGTTTTGGCAGTGAGAAATATCTGTGCTATAAATTTAGGGCTTGTCTTTGGTTTGTTTGTTTAGTTGGAGGTAAAGAGAATTGATGTTATTGTCAGTTAATGTATAACAGTGGGTCTTGGTGTTCTTAATTTTATTAATGATGGGTTGCTTTAGTCCCCTATGAAAATTGGTGGCTGTTTTCTTGAAGATAAGACACNTCATCGTTTGAAGGAAGATATTACTAGAAGCCATGTTTGTGTGTGTTGTTGGAGACAGGGTCTCAGCCTGGGGTGACTTCATACTTATTATGTAGCCAAAGCTTGCCTTGAATTCTTTATTTCTTTATTTTATTATTATTATTATTATTATTATTATTATTATTATTTTGAGACAGGGTCCTGGCCTTCCTGGAACTCTCAGAGATCTGCCTGTTTCTGCCTCCTCTAAGAGCTGGGATTAAAGACATGTACTACAACTTTCAGCATTGCCTTGAATTTTGGATCTTCCATGTCCCAAACACTGGGATATTCTAGTTATGCACCACTACACCCAGATTAGGAGCCATAGTTTTAGTGCCTGGAGTTTGGAGTTTCTGAGACATTTACTGTGGGGACAGGAAGGAAAAAAATCCTTGGAGTTGAAATTAAAGAATTAGTAGATTTTTCTGTCTTTTCTTAGTTAAATTTGTTCAATAAAACTAATGCATATGGCATTTTTTTTTCCCCCTGAGACAGGGCTTCTCTGTGTAGCCCTGGCTGTCCTAGAACTCACTTTGTAGACCAGGTTGGCCTCAAAGAGATTCGCTTGCCTCTGCCACCTGAGTGCTAGGATTAAAGGCATATGCCACCATACCTGGCTGTGTAAGGCAAAATTTTATTACATTTATTTATTTGGAGTGTGTGTGCGCACACCACAGTGTTCATGTGGAGCTCAGCAGATAACTTTCAGGAGTTCTTCACCATGTGGGTCCTGGGGTTCATCAGACTTGGTAGCAAGCACCTTTATCTGTTGAGCCATCTCACTGGTCCAATATGGCATAATTTTATTGCCCCCTGATTTAAATGATATTCTACTTTAATTCTATAAAATACCTTCATGGTAAATAAAGAGTAAACTTAGATTAAAAGTTTGTATTTTTAGCTAGAAGTGGTAGTATACACCTGAGGTCCCAGCACTTCAGAGGTGTAGGTAGTGTGTCTGTCATGGATTTTGGTGATAGGAGCTGTTGTTAATGAAATGTGAGGCTCTTGCCTATATCTTCAGGGAGTTCTAGTTCTATCAAGGATGATGTGTTTGTATATTGGGATGGGTCCTTGATTAGAGGTGCATATAAAGAGCTGAGATAGGGATGAGGAAGCAGTTTGGGAGGAAGTGGGTGGTAGAATGTGTTACAGTACTAGTCTCAGGAAAATGTTTCTATTCTGATATACTGAGAAGCGAAGACAAATGGAATAAATGAAACAGATGTCAGCGGGAGTAAAGCACACAATGGATTTTGGTTTTTGTGTGTTTGTTTTGTTTTGTTTTACCTAAGAGACCCTGAGATTCTCCTTTATTTACCTCATATATCCTTTGTTNGTCAGTCCTGACTATCAGCTTCAAATGAAAAAACATGGTGGTTTTTGCCAGTTTCACCTGCTGATGTAAAATTTTGCCATGTTTATACAGGGTTAGATAAGTCTGGTGTTTTACAACAGAGACTTAAACTTTTTTCACTTGGAAACCCCGGTATATAGATACATACAATAGATATACTGATCAAACATTACTCATAATAAATCGTAATTCTTAAAAACAATTCTTTGGCATGCACATGATTGTACTATTTATTAAAGATGAGTAGGGCTAAGGATATAGCTTAGAGGTGGAGTGCCTGGTGTTGAAATTCACACTAATTAAGGGTTTAAGATTGGAGAGATGTGTATGCTAATAAGGTAGATATGCTTTTAAAAAGCTGCTGAGCCCAGCCTTTATAACATGGGTTCTGGGATGTAACTGAGGTCCCATGCTAATGCAGCAGTACTTTACCAACTAAATCATACTAGTTTGATTTTAATCAAACATTCTAAACAAGTACAATCCAGAGATAGGCTAATTTGATAGTTACATGTTAATTAATAACAATATTTTTTAAAGTCTGTTTTCTGTAATTAAACCATTGTTTTTATAGGAGCTGAAAACTGTTGTGTGTATAGTAAAACAAAGTAATACTACAGTTCATTTCCTATGGTCCTCTCAAATCTGAGTTAAGGTGTTTGAGGCAGTGACTGTGTTGCATAGCACGAGGGCATGCACAGAGAGTGCATATTGCATGTTAAGAAAAAAGGCTGTAGTAAAGTCAGCCAGTACACCACAGTACCACACAGCAGTGCCAGAACCTCAGGTGTGTGTTTGATTTTGGATTAATTCTTGGTTGTTTTACGTTCAGACACCCTGTACTGCTGCCAGTTTTCCCCATCTACCACATTGAGCCAGTTTTAAGAAGTACTTTTCTTGTGTCACTCTCAGAACATTTTAATCCTTGTGTATACGCCCTTCTGTTAGAGCCTGTGCTTCTTCCTTTCCTTGTTACTCGGCTGTGGTATTCTTTCTTCCACCCTCCCCAGACCTTTTAACTACATTGTTTCCCTTCCTTACTAATTCCTTCCCCGATTTCCTATGAAAAGTCCCTGAGCATCTTTCTTGGAATTATTTGACACTGCAAACCTATATGTAAAATACAAAGGAACCTAATAATTGAAAAACTTCTGTTTTAATTTACATGCTAATTAGTCAGTACTCCTTCAAAGGCTTGGTCAGACATACAGCAGCAGCACCTGGTAACTGACTAAAAATGAAAGTGTTCTGGTTAATTTACTCCAGACCTATTGAACGTCTGGGGCCCTCGGCAGTCTGACCTTCCAAGTCATTCTAAAGCCAACTCAGGTTAGGTAGACAAACTGATTTATACTGTAGAATGTTTTATGAAAATAAGACAAAAAAACCTAGAGTCTACATAAATGGTATATTCAGCCTGATCTGTTCATTGCATATTTTATATGTGTGTGTGGACAGATTGGCCCACAATATATTTCTTTTTGATACTCTGTCTAGGAAAGGTTCAAAGAAACAAATCTGAAGTACAAGTAATATTTAAAGAATTTTTTAATTGGCCAATAGTAATTAATGATTATTGAACCATATTATGTGCTGGACTCTGCTGAGTCTGGACGTCTTATCTCTTTTTATAAAGGTTGTAACAGTGGATTAAATGTATTGATTATCATGCATTATCAAAACTAAAATTTTAATTAATGCAGCTAATGGTAAGGCTGACTACATTTTTTGATAGGAATAAAGTCTCTACTTAAATGTCTTTAATGCAGCTTGGTAGACTTTTTTGGATGTTGACCTTTTTCAAAGTAAAAAGCAAAGTTTTATTCGGTTTTATGTTGCATATCTCTAAAGTATATGATGATTTTTAAGATACTGTATTTAATTTTATATGTGACTTAATTTACACATAATTGTACAGAGATTTAGATCGATATGGTACAGTGTGGCATTTTAATGCATATATATGTATATGTATCTATGTGTGTCCATATACACATATAAAATATGCAATGACCAGATCAGGCTGAATATACCATTTATGTAGACTCTAGGTTTTTTGTCTTATTTTCATAAAACATTCTTCATTTTAAATTTAAAGTTGAATATATAAAGCATTCCATGATATGTCAGGCTTTAAGAACATTAGGTAAATAAAAATTCAAATTTAAATGTTTATTTATGATACAAAAACATTCTCTAATAATTATCAGCTTCCACATAAAAACTTTGTAAATATATTTCTCAGTAATTGTCACACAAGGAAGTGCTTGGTGTGAGCACTAGGTATTCTAGAAGTATGGTAGCATCTTATACTTCAGTTTGGCCCTCTTCCTTTCTTTGTAGTTAACTCTTGTTTCGGTAATAGTGATATAAAGTACATTTCTTTTCTGCCAGTGCTTCTTTCGCTGTTTAAATTGACATCCTATAAGTTCGATTTTCACATAATACTTTATATCTTAAAATACATCTTTTCAGATGTCAGATTTTTGAGCAGAGAAAACAGATATGCAAGATGAGATTATTAACAGGGACTAATGAAATCTATGAACAATNTTTTTGCCTTTTCCATTGCTTTATTTTACATATAATTTTTTGGAAGGCAATATATTCATATAACATGAGAGTGTGAAAAGACGTAGTACTCTCCTTCCTGTCCATTTCTCAGAGTTCTCATTTCCCTTCCCACAATTGCAACCTTTGGTACTCGATTTCTTGGAGAGATATTTTATGCATATGTACAAGCAGACATGTTTTAAATTCCTTTAATGCTAATAGAACACTCTTGTGTTTTCTTTTTACATTTAATGGTACTTTTTGATATAGTGCCATATTACTATATTCAAGACAGAGCTTCCTTCCTTGCCTTTTAGTCATATTTAATTGTATGAAACAAATGTACCCAAATCATTTTAATAGACTTTTTTTATTGTTTGTGGACTTTTGCTATTGTGAACATAGTGCAATAAAGAGCTTTGTGCATACATTAGTTCATATGTGTGCCAGTTTTATCTTGAGGCACATGTGTAGACATTTAAGATAGGTGAATTTATAATTGCCAGCTCTCCCTCCTTGTTTGGTAATGTTCTTTTTGGACCCCATCATATTGACGTCTGGCTCCAGTGTAGCCCAGGGTCCTGGTCGCATGAGTGCTGGAGTTGCAGGCATAAGAAAACCTGGATGGTTTATACATCTATATATTTTGAGAGTTTTTATCACTATAGGAAAAATCACCATAAGCATGTGAAATTTTACTTAGGCATTGTGTCAGTATATGGCATGATTTTTCTTAAAAGAAAAAAATGTGTATTCCTTTGTTGGTCTCTAAAATTTAGTCTTTTCCTGAGTAAAACAAAAATAACCATTTCCATGTAAGTGCCTATGTGTAAAATTATTTAAAGTAATATAACAATATGACAAGATACTTGTGTTAAAATTCTCTGATTTAAAAAAAAATACAGTCAGGAAAATTATTAATTGCTTGAGTATCAGCATCATGGCTACAAAAATAAACTGATGAAAAAATTAAATTGCTACCAGACTTTTTTCATTTCATTTGTAATTTTAATAATTTTAGTACTAAAATCAAAGTGCCTTCAATATGTCTTTAATCCACCAAGAAAGTAATCTCCTTTGAAATTAATTTTTAGAAGTGTAGTTGAGTAGAATCTAAACAATTCACAATGCCAACTTTCAGTTCTTCTGAAAGCAGGAAGTGTATTACTGACAAGCAGAAATATTCCAGCCCAAAGAACATCCCTACTGCCATATGTGGTAAGAATTTGTCACTAGCCCACAAACCACTTCTGTAATGTAGTGAATAAGCAGAATTAGTCTTTGTTGAACATTTCCAATCCAGTATGAAAGAACTTTGTTTTGCAGTGTTTTACAAGTAATTATTAGCGTATGCCTTGGAAAGAGTCTGGTGCATCAAGGGTGCTCCAGGGTTATTGAGAGAAGAAACCTGTACATAATTCCTTGAGTTATGATTTTAAAACTTGCATAACAAGACCCTCTATTAAACACAGAATTCTCAGCTTTATTGATATCTTTTAAAAAATTACTTCTAGTTGTTCCCTTTGCTGTTCATTTGGAATAAACATTAATCTTACATTTGCACTTACTCTAAAAAGAAGTTATTAGGGTTAATTTTTAAGAGATAGGGAAATTAACAGCTTAGAGGAATAGGAGAATTAGTTGTGAGGAATTGGGTCAACAGAATTCATTGAAGAGCTCNTTGTAAATCATTAACATTTTGAAAGTATCAATGTTTCTCTAAACTTGAATTTTATTTTCTTGTATTTTAAGCGATTAAGAAGATTGTCTACCAAATATAGAACAGAAAAGATTTACCCCACAGCCACTGGAGAAAAAGAAGAGAATGTTAAAAAGAACAGATATAAGGACATACTGCCATGTAAGTTTGATATGCCCTTGATAGAATAAATAGAAATGCTATGTAGCTCTTGTAACCCCACTAGCTTTGTTCCTGAATTGAATAGCTAAGGAGGTAGTGTCAGTCCTTCCAAGGTACACTACAGAATAANTCGTAACTGCTTTGTAGAAGCCCTTCCTTTTTTTAGCAGTTTTTTTTTAAGTAATGTAGACAATTGGGATAGTTTCTTAAAATGCTAAAACACTGATTTATCTGTTACCTAATCACAGATGAACCTTAATTGATTAACTATGGGTGAAAAAGTGGGCCATAAGATGCCTCAGAAACCTGTGTCTGCTGTCCTCAGCAGTCTATGTATCTAAGCATGTTTAAAGTTGAAAACATTATATTCTCATTATAATTATATGCTAAGATAATATTGTTTTCTAGATAAGTTACTTTAAACACATGCTTAACTGAGAGTCCACATTTTATAAAGGAAAATTTTGCCTTAGACNTGCTTTTTCTTAAAGCTGCCATAGTGTTTCCCTTCAAGTGTCTTGAACTATCTACATTCGATAGCACCATTTTCTTAAGTGTCATTTTTAAAGCTTCTCTCTGAAATATCCTGATGTTCCCAGTGACCTAGTAAGTAACTTCAGTAGATCCAGTGGTCTTTTTTTCAGTGTTTTTTCTTTTCTATTAAGTGTTTCTATGCCATTGGCCAGTCCATTTTCTGAAANTTTCTTCCATGATCACCCTCTTTCACACCATTTCCTCCTCTTCTCTTCCTCTGTTCCTCTCCGTTCCTCACTGATTTCTTGTGTGTATGCATATCTGTGTTTTGTATTGAGGGCTGGTCAGAAGTCAGCCTCCAGTTTAGTGGTTCAGGAGCCAGTTCTGTTTTTGTTTTTTGTTTTCCTTTGAGATTTGGTATCTCACTGTGGCTAGGGCTTTCCATTCAGGCTAGATTACCTGGCCAGCAAGCCTCAGGACTCTACCTGTGTTCACCTTTCTAGTGCTGGTATTACAAGTACCACTCATGTCTGGCTTTTTATGTGTATGGTGGGGATTGAACTCAGGTCCTCATGCTTGCACAGCAAGTATTTTACTGACTGAGCTGTCTCTCCACCCTCCTCACTGATTTCTTTGCCTAAATTTAATGAACTTCTGCTTTCTGTTAACTGTTCTACATTATTCTTATCTATAGATTGTGTGACTAGACAGTAATAATAAAATTAACAAGGAATAGCATAGAATAACAGTGATGAGTTACCACTCTGGAAGTTCA
>LZPO01036452.1:0-18590 GCA_001675575.1 Neotoma lepida | reverse complement strand
CCAGCCTTGAGGTGAAGACCCTGCTCTGCAGGGCTTCCTTCTAATATGGAAATTGTCCCCCTCTTTGACCTTCTTGTGTGGGTGCAGCAAACAGTGGGTCTGAATATTCAGAGAAAGAGGCTGGGAGAGATTCTTGCCGCTCCAACCCCAGATAGCCTTCTCTGGTCACTCAGAAGAGTCCAGGGAAAGTGGCAGCAGGAAGAAGCCTTGCATTTTTTGCCGCATCTAAGCCTAGCAGCAGCCTGCACATTCTCTGAGTAACTCCNCGCAAGAGCAGAAAGTAGTTATGGCCTGACTCAGCCATCTGGCAGCTTCTGAGAGGGTTGTGTGCTACACACTAATGGACGTGGAACAGAGGGACCCCAAGTGCAGGTACTGAGAAGAGACAGAAGGTGAAGAGAAGAGGGCTTGAAGGTTACTGATGAGGAGCACTAGGCCTTTGGTTCACGGACAGGAGGAGAAAAGTTGCTGAGGAAGGCAGAAACACTAAGTAACCCTTACCGATAGAAATGAGTTAAATTTTTCAGGAGAACGAGGGGGAAGAGCCCAGGTTCTTGCATTTGCTCATATGCTGGTGACATTAGACTATACTTACTCAAAGTCTTAGTTTACACTTGTGTGAAATGAGGTTGATAATACTTTCTCTGCTTGGTTACAGAAGGACTGCTTGACCTGTGTTTGTCTCTTAGCAAATAGCTGCTCAAAACATATTTATATTATTAAAATTGTCATTACTATCATTAGCAAATTTGTAGAAGTAGGACCAAGGAATCAGTAGCTTATAGAACTTTTGATGTCATTTTGGCTCTTGTTTGGTAGGCTGTATGTCATTAAAAATGCCCTTTACCTCAGTCACTCCCCTGTTTGTGTGGCTCACATGAAAAACAGATTCAGAGAGAAACAAGGCAATGCTTATAGCCAGTGACTATGAAGTCCAAAGGCACCATTGCTGATGCCCAGGTAAAGACTCTGAGTTGCTGTCTTAATTTAGTCTATTGGAAAAATACCAGAGACTGAGTGACAAATGAATAACAGAAATATCTTTATCACAAACATAGATACTGGGCCTTTAAGATCAGGTGCCTGCATGGTCAGACCCTGGTCCAGACCACAGACTTTTGGTCCATCGTCTTATTTCCTTGTTCTCCTAACTAGTTCCTTGGGGCCTTTTTAATAAGTTAGCACTCTCTTTCGGGACGACTTTACCTTTGTGAACCAATTACCTCTCAAAAACTCCGCTTCCTAATTCCATCCCTTTGGAGGCTAGAATTTTAATATATGAATTTTGGGGAATGCAGGCAGGCATTTGTTCCATTACAGCAAACACCCCAGGTGTCTGCTTGCAGTGTATCTTTTATCTGTGGCATTCTGTCCTCGGTGGAACAAGGTTATTGACATCGTTTAATCAAATTTCAACACTGTCATGGGAGAATGAAGAAAAACACACATGAACAAATGAATAGCAAACAAAAGGACAAGCTAGTTGTAGATTTTATTCCAAGGAGCTGGACGTCTGCAGAGGAGGAAATGAGTTTCCTACCCCTGCAGTAGGCCTGCTTAACTCTAGGCACTGTCAGCATGACCAGCAATCCAATAAGGCAGTGTTCCGGCTGCGCCATTAGCTCATTAGGTAGAGGCGAGTGTCCACATTGATCTGTTTATCTCCCAGGCCCTGCTGCTGGAGAAAGGCCAGCTGTTCCTGAGAGCTGCCTCTCCCCTTGACTCATCAGAAAATGTCAGGGGAGTCAGCTCCTTTGTCCCTTTCAACTTCAAGGTCACTTCTGTGCAAAGCAGGAGATGGGCCACAGTGCTTTCTGGGGGCTATACTTATATATATATCCTCTCTTTTCCCTTTTAACTGTCCCCTGGAAATGACCCCCATCGAAATGAAAAGGACTGTCATTGAAAATGCCAGAATTTACAAGTGGACAAATACCCATATGAACCAAGTGTCCCTTTTTGCCTGCTAGGTATATGGCCTTGGGAAAGTCACTTCCCCTCTCTGGGCTCTGATTTTTCTCCTTTGCAAATCCATTAAGAACACCTGTGTCTTAAAGTCATTGTGAGAGTTCGATGAAATGTGTCTCAGAAAGGGCAGGTTCATCGTCCACCTCAGCCTTCCTCTCTTTGCCATCACTAAGATAAGCTGCTCTCTTAGACTAAAGGATCCAATTATCCATTGGGACTGGGACATGGGGTTTTTGTAAGGTTTGTATGCAAGCACCCTGGATAACGTAGGCATTATGTAAATAATGTATTTCTGCATTTAACCAGTTACCTCTCTAAGCAGCCTGTCATCCCATAGGTGCCCCTTATGATTGGAAACTATATTGCTTAACAGTGTACAAGTTAATTTGAATTAATTATTTTAAAAATAAGAAATATTATTACCAAACATGTATCCTCTTGGTCAGCAATGCCCACCTGGCCTAGGTTCTACCAGATAATTTTAACAAAATTCACCTTTCAGAACTGCTAGAATTACAGCCTTCCTGTTCAATTACATGTCTCAAAATTGACTATTTGTATATTCTGACACTTGCTTCTCTACTATTGCTGACATTTTACTTCAATATTATATTTTATANAGTCATTATAAAAATTCTGTAAAGGTAGAATAATTTAAATTTTCGCTGCTGTTAATTTCACAAATGAACATCACTCACTGTGTTTATTAAACTCTCCTTTGTATCACTATACATTTTCAATAAAATGGGTATCATATGATACTATTTTAGCATAATCATTCCCCTGTGTTACTAGATAGTTTCCAAAAGTGTGTATTTAAGAGTTTCACAATATTCCATAATCTGGATGTGAATATTTATGTCATCATTCCATCTTATTCCACATTTACATAATTTTCTATTTTTTATTATTATGGTTTAAGTAACACACTTGCATGTGCTTGAATCTCTGATTACTCCCTTAAGCTAGCACTCATTCANTCCCCTTCAAAAGCACTGATAATTTATTATTTATCTTTAAGGAGCCCCCACCCTCTAAGTCCTGGGCTTCATGCTGTTTTTAGAGGCTGGGATACCCCCTGGTGGAGGCAACAGAACATGGCCCCAAACTGTTACAAATACCCTGACATGGGAATTCAGAGTCTACACACACAACCTTCTGAGAGTGGCTTTTGCAAGGCTTGTCTGTCATCACTTCAGGTTTCCTTTGGACAGGAAAACACAAAAGACATGAAATGTGCCTCTGTGCATGCACACGCACACACACACAAACATATACATGTACACACACACCCACACACACACACGCACACACACACATATACACGTACACACACACACACATACACACACACACACACACACAAAGCTACAGGAAATTCAAATGGAAGAACCAAATGAAATTAAAAATTCACTGAGAAATTCAGATTTAACCATGTGTTTCAAAGCACAGCCAGAAGTGAGCTGGGGCCAGAGTCTTCCAGCTGCCCCTTCTCCCATGCATCCCTGTCCCTTCAGGAAAACAGTCAAGAGTTAGAGGATGTTTCTTCTGTGGCTAAACATGTCCTAGACCAGAAACCTGCCCATCAGGACACTAGATGGAGCCAAATGGGAAAGTTTATGCTCTAACTGCANTGGAACCATTTTCTGCACTTTNCCAGGAACAATTGCATGATACAGCTGATCTTGCAGAAAATCTATTTCTCTGACATTCTTCAATTGAGCTGCTTTCAATCAATCATTCATCAAACATCTACAGAGCCCTTGCCCTGGGCCAGACACTTAGCTGAATCAAATGCAGTCCCTACTATGAAGGAGCTTTGGGGCTGGTGAGGGATAAGTTCATTTCCCTTTGCTTTCCTTGACTCTTTCTAGACTCCAGGCAACAGGGCCCAGCTGACTGTCTGGAAACCCACAAGAGTTTGCTATCTCCTTGCCTTTGTTCTTGCNTCTTCCTCTCTCCAGAAAACCNTTTCCCTTTGTTTCTTAGCATTGAAGTCTTCTTATATCTATCAAGCCTATCCAATCACTTCATCCTCTGGGAGGCCTTTCACACTTTGAAATCCTCTTTGATTTCTTTAACCCTTTGTGCAGGAGTGCTAAAACTGTAGCATGCGCTGGAACTGCTTGGAAGGTCGGATGCCTCTCTTGGTATTTCATACCTCATAGATCCAGGATGCAACCTATTAATTAGCATTTTTAAGAAGTTTCTGGGTAATGCTGACTCAGTTGGTTTAAGGAACACACTATGTGAACTTGTTTTAATGGCGATTNATCCAAGCATCATGCTTCATAATNTTACAGTGACCAAGACAGTCCCTGCACTCATTACTTCCACATGCTAGAGATAGGAGAGATAAACAGAACAAAATTTCTATGATGTTCCAGAATAGTATAAAAGTGTTCCTGCAGAAGAAATAAACATGTAACTACTATTTCTAATGAGTCAGTGTATTCTATTCATTCATTTTCTGTGGCTGTTATAAAATACCTTGGCAGAAGCAAACATAAAGAAACAGATTATGTATTACCTTGTGGTTCCAGATGGATAGAGTCCATCCTGGTAGGAAGGTCGATGGGGAGCAGCAGGAGCAGGAAGCACTGATCACATTTTCATCCGTGCATAGGAGACAAAGGTAACAGGAAGTAGGGCAAGGCTTTAAACCTTCAGAGCCCACCNGCAGTGATGTAGTTCCCCAGCAATGTTTTACCTCCTAAAGGTTCCATANCCTTCCCAAACATCACCATAACCTGGGGGCCAGGTCTTCAAATGCATGAGCTTATGGGANGTATTTATCATTCCTACCAAAATCTGGAAAACCGAAACTTACCAAAGCAGAGGCATTCTAGCTGACCCTGGAAGATGATTAGGATGCCACCTGGAATAAAAAGGCTCAACAGCACATGCCATAACAGAGTAGCATGAGATGCAACGGTATCTCTATTGTAACAACAGATGTGTAAGGGATGAGCCATGGAAGCAAGGGACATATCCTGGGAAATACGAAGATGATGGGAGATAAAATTGGAGAGGTCAATACAAAAGTCTTAAATATCATGATAAGAATGTTCTATTGCAGCCGGGCGGTGGTGGAGCACGCCTTTAATCCCAGCACTCGGGAGGCAGAGGCAGGCGGATCTCTGTGAATTNGAGGCCAGCCTGGGCTACCGAGTGAGTTCCAGGAAAGGTGCCACCAAAGCTACACAGAGAAACCCTGTCTCGAAAAACAAAAAAAAAAACAAAAACAAAAACAAAATGTTCTATTGCATACTGTGAATAATACTGACATAGTAAAGAGGTAAAGCAGAAATGTAACAAAGTTAGACAATTCTGTAGGGAAAAATCAGTCTAATGAGCTGCTAGTGCCAAGACTGGAAGGATGAGGCCAGCATGGAGACAACAATTGTCTAGGCAGAAAATGAACAGATGAGGCACAGATTTGGGGGCTGGATGGACTTGTGCTCAGTTCTGTCTCACTGCAGGGAACTGCAAAGATCTTTAGAACCAAGCTCAGCTTTGCCATGCCTCCTGCTCCTTTTCTGAGTCCCCATCTTTGTTTCCTTCCCATTTTCTGTGCCTGGATCCTGAACACTTCTCAGACTTCTCTACCTCAAACCTGATAGCCTGCCCGTGCGTACAGTCCCACCTCTAAAGGGGCGGGTNCTTTTTGGTCATATCTGTGTTCAAATCTCTGCTGTGTCACACTGACTAAACTGACTACTTGCTCTCTCCTTTTCACATCTATTGAGTGGCAATAAATAATGATTCCAGAGCAGTTTTATCATTGCTGTTTTGTGGATCAAATTCCATAAGTAACTGAAGAAGCTTTGATTGCATTCACTCAACAGATGTACAGCCCAAGAAGCTGCCTGCATTACTATTGCCAAGGAGCTTCAGCTCCCCTTGAGGGTCATTTCCACTGATGAATAATTCTTGTTTTGGTGAAACTTGTTCTTCACTTTCAACATTATTCTTTGATTTAACATAAGAAAATTCAANTTGAACAGTAGGATGTTTTCAANANTAACCCAAAAGTCATTAGCGATGGAGGCATTATTTAAAGAGTTTGAAAACCATGTCACTTNTTGATCACTCACTGAATGTTATAAAGACTTCNCAAAGCATTACAATTAACTTTGTGTTATGTCAGTAATCAGGGTGCACATTCTNGTGAAGCTTGTATTTTACTGGAGGATACAGATAAAAATATATAATTATATTAAGTATAATATTGGAATATAATACTATTTAAAAAAAGAAAACTAAGGGGCTCACCAACTCTTTCTCATGGTATACATAGTTTGTTGTGGTGATGGNGTATACTATTTATGGCTGTAATCCTCATATTTTATGTATTCATTCACTTAACAAAGTATATTTGTGTTATATGCTACAGACTTCATGTGACACATATAAGATAATACAAAGATGAAAATTCTGGAGTTTAATTCCTTGTTACCATCTATGTAACCTTAAATGAGTGGTGTGGTATCTCAGAGTCTTCATTTAGCTATCTATTAAATGGAGGTTGTTAATGCCCTTACACAGTGNTGTAAGGGGTAAATGACTTTATTGGGATGGCACCTACATAGCTCTTGGTACATAATACTTACAAGTATTAATTTTCTTCCTCCTTTTTTTCATTCGTTAAACAAATATGGTATGCAAATGATACCTAATAATCATCAAGAATGGCATTGCCATACACTCTTGGAGCTTAACACTCAGCTAGATCAATTATCTTGATTGAAAAGGACCTAGAGAAGACCAGAAAAATGACAGGCCTACTTAAGAGTAAATGGGAGTTTGATAGACAAAGATCTGAGGAAGAATGCTACAGGCAGGCTTACAGCGCAGAAGCAAGAAAGCATGAGGCGTCAGGGAGAAAGCAGGCTGTTCAGGGTGACTGGAGCACTTGGGGAAATAACAACAGCGGTAAAGGAGAAGCTGCTGGACCTACTCCCAAAGGCCGGCTCCTGAAAATGAAGACTCACTAAAGGAGTTAGGCAAGGAAAAGACAAGATGAGTTTTACATCTTTAAAAGACACCGCTAATATCTGTGGAGACTGCTGGAGTTAGGCATCCACAAAGGAAGTTGTAGTAATCAGCCTTCAACATAAGACATCATGTAATCTTTAACTGTGGCAACAGTTGAGAAGACGGACAGGTGGACACCTTTTATTTGAGAGAAAGAGAGAGAGGTGTACTTTCTGTGTATGTATCTGCAGGTGCTCACATGTTCATGTGTGTGATCGTGGACACACATGTCACAGAGTGCTTGTGGGACTTAGAGGACAGCCTTGGGTGTTGGCCCTCACTTTCCACCTTTTATGAGACAGGGTTGCTGTTGTTCATAGATGTGTATGCAAGGCTAGCTGACTCAAAAACTTCTAGGGATTCTCCAGTCTCCACCTCCCATCGTGCCACAGAAGCACTCAGATTACAGACACACAACAAGGAATTCAAATCCAGATCCTCACACTGTGTGACCAGCACCTACCTTACCTACTAAGCCATCTCCCTACCCTCACAAGTGGACATTTTAATGTCTTAGAACTACTCAGATATCTATGTAAGGGTTGACTAGCAGGAGGAACCAACAGCAACACCCAGCATTCTGAACTGAATACCTGGGGAGATGCTGATACTGTACTCTGAGCTGGAGTCTATGGCAAGCNGATTATGATGAGAACATCATAAGCCCAGCTTAAGACATGTGGATGCTGAGGTTCCTGTGTGGTCATGCCCTCGGCCTACTATATGCACAGTCAAGGCATAAAAATTTTCCTTTTACTCTCAGTCCACTTTTCTTCCCAACTTAGGCATGAGTTCTAAAAATGTGTATGTGTGTGTGTGTGTGTGTGTGTGTGTGTGTGTGCGTGTGTGCATGCACACGTGTGCACATGTGATGATATCTTATCTGTGTCCCCCAATAAAATTTTTTCACCCCTATTTCTTGTTCTGTGTGTTTATTAATAAGACTGGTTAGAAATTCGTCTTACATGCACATGTGTGTGGTATAGTGGTGTGTGTGTAGTGGTGTGTGTGTGTCTGTGTGTCTGTATGTGTGCTGTCTGCTAGACAGCCATAACATGCCCTAGAATCAGACACTGAGCCAAATGTGACCAGGGTGTGCCCTGGGAAAAGAAGGCAGTTAGTACCAATTTGGGATTTGTGAAAGCACTTCCTTCAAAAGTCAGAGCATACCAGGTTTGAGTATTATATTTCAAAACCAACAACCAACCAGGATGCAATACCATGAGAAGTTTTGGTTCATCTGTTAATTTACATGAAAAGCACCATGGAAATTTAAAAATTATATCAAAACTACTTATACATTTAACAAATTCCCCTTAATGAAGAAGAGTAAGATTGCATCCATCTATTCATTCTACACACATTTACTGAGCAGAGAATTGTAGCCTGGCCCTATGGCAATTATAGAAACACTAGGAAAGAGATGAGTTCCTGTAAAGGGATCTTGAAATATAGTGGAGAAAACAGACATGTTAAAGAGTCAATGACAAGACAATAAGAGAACAGGAAAGCTGCCAAGAACAGAATGCAAGGAAAGGGGGCACCTGCGGAAACAGGTTCATGGTATTAACTCCACCTCAGGGATTCACTTGGCTTTGAACAAATCCAATTATTAAAATTTAACAAATTTTATCTCCCGTATCATAAAATTAGGGGGAAAATCTTTGAGTGATGTATTTTGATCATTAAGGGAGATCTGAGAACTCTGGTGGCCATCAACAGTGGCATCATTTCCCAAAACAGATCCTCAGAAGAAATGACCTCAGGATGCCACTTGTTCCTAGAACTGACACAATGGATAAAAGGGGGAAGAGAAGAAATGACCCCAGGATGCCACTTGTTCCTAGAACTGACACAATGGGTAAAAGGGGGAAGAGAAGAAATGACCCCAGGATACCCCTTGTTCCTAGAACTGACACAATGGGTAAAAGGGGGGAAGAGAAAGAAAAATCAGACATTTTCTTGATGCCTGAAATATTATTTTCTATATGAAAAANATCAATAAAAAAGTATAGAATGACATCATTGCTACCACTACCATGTGAGCTTCTGTGTCTNCATAATGTGTGGGCTTCAGGAATACAAAGACATTGTATTCTTTTCTTCATAGGGAATATGCAGCAGTAAGATACAGTGAATGGTATTTGAGGTCAGGCATTTTTGGGTCCTTGTGCCCTTGAGAAGTTGCTTCATCTAGTGAAGACTTGGATCCTTAATTGGCAAAGCAAATATTTGTNTAATACAAATTGTACCTCAGAGGACTGTTTGNGATGAAATAATATTTGGAAAATCTAGTGTAATGCTTATACTTTCTTTAATGCACATGGTCATAAACAGATGTCCACATTTGGGCAAGTAGCTCTAACTTGCATTCATCTTTTCTGACTTCATGTATTTTATGGTAGCACTCACTGGCTTAATGCATTCACTTACTACTTGAAAAACATTGAAATTTCTAGGACTTTGCTATCATAAATAACGGATCTGACTATGTTAACTTAGAAACTCAGAATAAACTGTTGCTTTAGTTATCTGGAAAGATGGTANTTTTTGGATACCAAATTCCTATTAAGTGGAAGTATAAGATGCTAAATTTCACCTGACTGATCTTCAGAATTCCTAGATGTATGTTTATGGTATAATATCTGTAGTATGAAGACTTCTTTTTCTGATCNAAGAACCAGGGCACACATAGACACTGATAAATATGCAGAAACTCAAGCAATGAAAAACAATGGTCCTTACACTATGTTTCAGTTATACCCCATCCTCTGGTCTCATTTAGTTGACTTTGGCATGGGATTAGAGTGTAAGTATTTTTAAAAGCTTCTTAAGTTGTTGTAATGTGCACCCTGGCTTGAGAAACACTGAGGTATGTGAAAGTTCCTGGCTCAGAGCTTCATGTGTTTTTGAGAGATCCTGTCCTCTTATCCCTTGTTGTGTGCCAGGGTCTGGAGGAATAGATGCTCCCAGGCCCATGGGGAAATATAGATAAGGAAAGGAATCATTACAATATGAAGGTGCAATGAAATTGATTTGCTAAAGAAGACAAACCATGCTGGTTCTCTCAGAGACTCTAGGATATGTTGTGCCATAGGTCACTGGTAGACACACCTACCAAGTCATGTAACCTGAGTTCCAGTCTTGGCTTTATACAAACTTAACACTTGGCTATAGACAAAGACACATTCTATCTTTAGTGCTTGATTTTCTCTATCTATTAAACAGCTTTAATAACTATAAAAAANTGGTTCATAGCCTATGTTCTATTCAACCTATAAGTCTCCTAGTACAGGACAAAGTGAACAAAAAATATTTTATAAACATATTAGTAGCATCCATGTTTGATGAGGGATATACACTGCCTTCACACCAGCATTTAAGCATGGAAAAGTCTCTTTCATCTTAAACAAATAAAAAAATTAGATTTCTTAATTCCATGTTCCTTCCAGATTCTCTCTATCCCTACAGAGCCAACATTCTGCAGAGTATGTACTATACTTCTTACTTCCATTGCTTTGGTTTCCATTCATTCTTCTGCCTATCAGTTAGCATCCCACTCCCCCTCAGGTAGATGAAGCTATCTATAATAGCCAACATCATAAATGTTGTTCTGTTTTTGTGATGACACTGTTGGCCATTTCTTTATCCTAGAAACACTATTTTCCATAGACTTCCATGACATANCAGTCTGTGGGGTACCCATCTGTCTCCTTGCTCACACCTTTTAATTGATTTGCTAGCAACTCTTACCTTTTGTTAAGATCTTGAAATTAGGAATCTACTTCAGGCTATTTTCTCTTTTTTATTCTCTACAGCATCCCTGTGTGATCTTATTCTCTCTTACAGCTTCAATTTATTATCACTTTGTAGCAGACAACCAAATCTGTACTTATTCCATTGCCTTCTCGGGAGCTCCTAATCTTTCTATANACCTTCCAGTATGATATCCTATAGTTGCCTAAAATGTGCTTAAAAAACAGGCCTAACATCCCCCCAGTTCTCAAGCAGTCTACTTTCTTTCTCTTTGCTCCAGCCATCTCTCCCCAGATTTCAGAGCCAAAAGCTCTAAAGTCATCTTCTCTAGTTACTCCACTCTTAACAGCAACAGGACATAAACATTNGTTCCTACTTCCTATGATATTCAAAGAGGTTCATTTCTTTTCCATGATATCTCTGTTATTCTAGCTTAGCTCACCATCATATTTTTGTCTTAATGTGTCTTAAATTCACTCTGCAGAAAATTTACTGAAATTTTCTATGGGGCATTTTGACTATTTCCTTTGATCTCACTTTGCTGCCACACATACTTACCTAATATATCACTTTGTCTATTCTTTTCATAGGCTAGCCAGGCTGTTTATTTTATAAAACAGCAGGAGAAAGATCTTGGTGGGTTGGAGCCAAAGTGCCCCATGGCAGGTAGGAGACAAAGACACCCCATGCAGACCATGCTCATGTGGAGAGTTCTATTAGTGGTGAAAGGGAGAGGGAAAGGGAGGACAGAACTGCCTTCTGGGAAGAGAGTGAGAGAGCGAGACAGGAGGGGGAGTGAGAGAGAAATAAAGAAAGAGAGTAGGCAGGGAACTGAGGAGAGAAGAGAGAGAAGGTGGGCAGGGCCCCACTTCTTATGAGGGGACTTTGTGCATGCACAGAGAGACCATGTAGCAATGAGCACATGATGTTGTCAGGACCCTGAGTGGGCCAAGGTATTACCTGTGTATTGGCCAGGTCCCCAAGGGACAGGTCTGAATGCTACATTCCTCCCCTTTGATCTTTATAAAAAGGGTGAGTTATGGACGGCAAGTGGGGCAAGAATGAGGGTCACTGAATTCTCCAGACAGTTTCCTGATGATTTGGGACAAAGTGAGGAGTGGGAAGTTGGGAGTTGGGATCACATACAGTGGGAGGTATGAGTGAAGAAGCATTCACTTAGCTGTCATCCTAGAGACCTCAGGCATCTGTTCCTTGAGGGAGCTGAGAAGGCATGTTGCTAAAAGAAAAAATAAACTGTTATCATCAGCCCTGTGGGGCAGGCTAGCCATGGGATGAGTGAAAACTGCCAGAAAGACTGGAATGGAGAAGTGCCCTGGTTGTACAGAAGAAGCAAGGGTGAATGAGCAAGACATAAGAGCAGATATGCCCTCCATCGGGACATCTTGGGAAACCAGGTTCCAGTTGCTGGGTAGGTGCCTGCTTGAGCCTGGAGAAGTGCTACCAGCATTGAAGTCCCAAGAACTTGGAGAGATGGCATGCCAACTTGAGGGATGATGTGTTCTTCAGGAGTACCTGAGCCATCACATCTGCTGTTTCCCTGGAAGTTAGGAATGCATCCATCCTGTAAAGGTGTCAGTAAGGATTTAGAGATANGGAGCCTTATTATGAGTGGGCCTGTGGGTGAAGTCAACCTGTCCGTGCTCACCCGGTTGGCATCTTCAGAGCTGGTACAGGGGCTGGTGTATCTGGAGGGCCGCTGTGGGTTTGGCCTTGGCATGAGTCTGGCAGGAGGGGTGGACCTGTGAATGAACCTGCAAGTGTCTGTAAAACAACTGGAACAGATTTATATCTTGGTGTCATAGCAGAAGACTGGGAGGCTTCCATACCCTCTCTCATGTCGGAGGGGCAGAGGGAGAGCTGTTAACTGACAAAATCTATTAGTATCTAAAGGTCCCTGGTCATCAAACATCATCAGATCTGAGAAGGATAACTAAGTGAGCACAAGAGAGACAGCTTTCCTATCTTTACATAAACCTTAAATCACCTTCCTTTTATCTAATTCACCAGGAGATACAAGTGGCTCACCAGTGAGAGCAGTCATATCTCTTTTTTGAGTCTGGTAGCAAGGTGAACTGTGTCTAGACTTAGTATTAGCTCTAAGAGAATGGGGCCTGTGGATTTTACACAGAGAACTGAAAGGCAGCTGAAGGCTTGGTTGCTGCTGTTGAACTGACAAAGACTGGTCGTCAAACAGCATCAGAGCTCTGAGAAGGATAAATTTTTACCTGAGTTAGTGATTGAAGGTGACAAAGACTTACTTGATGGCTACCTAGACAGGCATGCCAGGGTCTTCTATGGTCGTTGAAGGTGAAAGTCTCAGGGCAACAACATCAGTCTTCGGAAAGAAGACAGTTGTGAAAATCTGACAGTTGTGGGGTAGGAACTTATGGGGAGGACCAGCTTACCTTGTCTAGGCAAAAGTGAGGCAGTGGATTTCCCTGGAGTCCTGTTGCCCATGGTCTGAAGGAGGCCCTGGCAGCAGTCAAGGTGAAAGGCAGTTTTGCTCAGTGGCTAGCATTGCCATTCTGGAACAAGTTCTGGGTAGAGATTCTTCTGTGCCCATCCATCTTCTTTGGAGGAAATAAGGGTGCTGCCAGGAGCTGGCATGTCTCTCTATCACAAAAAGCTTTTTAGTTAAACATTTTAAATGTCATATTCTGCAGATCTCTGAGCATTTGAGGACTGTCTATTAGATATGAATGACTATCAACTTGTGTTCCCTAACAGTCTTCAATATGTTATCAGCTGTCATAAGACTAGGACTTATATTTCATTTCTGTCAGGGTTAGCCTTAAAAATATTATTTTGAATAAAGAAACCAAAGTAGCTATTTCATGGGTAAAAANAGAACAAGTTTGTACAAAACTGGTAAAGCTGCCTCCTGAGAAGGCAGGGAAAAGTGACAGGGGAAAGGTCATCAGGGCCAAATGGGAACAGGAGAAAAGGGGGCTTGTGAGTTAGGGTGTGGCTCAACTCTGAGAAAAGGACTCTCTCAGGGGACCAGAAACTCCATTATAGAATATCTATCTTGTTTATCAAATACCTTATTTATCAAACATATGCCACCATTTATTTAAATTATCTAGAAGCTTGGTGTTGAACACTTGGCTAAGACATAGGTGTAAATCTCTAAGTTAGCTTTTGTTAATCTGAGTAGATCTTTATAACTTTAAATTTCTATTATNTAGAGTATACTATAAACCAGAGTTGAATCAAATATAGAAGGAGATAAAAATGAACAGAGAGGTCTTTAACCTTAGTAAACCTTAGTAAAAGATGGCTGCCAGCCATATGGTGGTCTACATCACAATGAAATCNGGGGGAACAAAATCAAATGTTATTTAGGCTTAAATTTGAGAGCACACATAAATTAAATCTGGACATACAGTTTTTCCAATTAGTTACAGCTTACCAGTACTCGTAAAAGTGGGGTTAGGCATATATTCTTAAGTTGATCTTCGTTAGCCTGAATAGACCTTAGATAAGGACAGATCCTTTATCAGACTGTTTAGGTATTATCAAATAGGAATATCTTAGTCTCTGGTGTTTAGCCATGGTTCTAATATACAATAAGGCAAAACCAAGTTTTAACATTATAAACAATTTACTTCTTCTAAAATCAGTTATCAAAACCAGCATTGTTTTAAATCTTATCTCTTATAAACCTTGTTTTAGGACAGGACAGGAATTGTCAAANAGGAATCTATCCAATCCATGTGGTTAGGTTACCCTTGCTAAATATGGTGGTGAAGTCATATGACTCCTTTTTTAAACCTTAATTAANATGGCAACTGCCCATGTGGTCGCCTTGATCAAAGATGGCGGTGGAGCCATGTGATCTCTCTGTTTTTGATCTTAGTCAAGATGGCCCCTGCCCATGTGGTCACATGTTTTGTTTTGTTTTTTCCAAGACACATGGAACTAATAATCTCAAGCATTCAAAAAACAGTCAGAAACAGTCATGTGGCCACATCAGTCACACATTTCCATCTGCACATACAAAATAGACTTTTAACAGAAAGACAGACAAAACTTTTCCTGGGAAACTTTCACGCTTCATGCACCAGAGCGCAGAGAAGGTGCTGTAAAGAAGTTTAGTAATGCAGTCAGGCGGGAAAGTGGGAACGTCCAGGCTGCAGCATAGCAGTGGCAGCAGTATCAGGAAGGAGGGAATGGACAGAGACAGAACAAAGAGAAGAACAAGACATTTTGAGTGAAAGCATGAGATGCCAGCAGGCACAGAAGTGGGGAGCAGAAGATGAGGGAGGCATTCAGCAGGCTAGAGCCCTAGCCATGAATCTCCCAGGCTGCTGGGAGAGAAGAGCAAGCAGGATACAGATCGCTGGCAGGAGCTGCAAAGGTCCCGTAAAATACCCGGATATGGGGTGCCAACACGTGGCCATTTGGATTGATATATAAGGGGTATTGGGGCAAAGGTGGGTAAGTTCAGGCACATTTTCCATGAGTAAGGTAGAGAAATAAGATCCAAGGGCTGAACTCTAGCTCAGAAATTCAGCGAGGACCGATTGGGAAGGCACAAACTGCTAAGTGATTCATCAAACACAGAGCAGGAGCCTGAAGGATGCTTGGATCAGAGAGACGAGAAGGCACAAGCTGTCCAGTGCATCGTCATGCAAAAAGGGCTAAGAGCCCAAGTGAGACACAGTCTCCTGGTACCAGGACTTCGAGAAAAGCTAGAAGGCAAGGACTATGCTCAAGAAACGAAGCCTCACTCATGGGAAATGGACAGAGGTGGGGGGAGTTGCTTACCAATCATGCTGGTGTAGAAGTGACAGTGTTGGAAAGTTCCAGGGTTCCAGCATTGTCTCAGAACTGCCAGGAGAGCCTGCTGATTTTTCACAGCACCAATTTTGTAAAACAGTGGGAGAGAGGCCTTGGTGGGTTGGAGCCAAAGTGACCACGGCAGGTAAGAAACAAGGACATGCCATACAGATTGCGTTCATGTGAGTAGTTTTATTAGTGGGGAGGGGTAAAGGAGAGGGGAGAGGGAAAGGGAGCACAGAGCTGCCTTGTGAGAAGAGAGAGAAAGAGAGAGGGGGGGACTAGGGGTTGAGGAGAGGAAAAGAGAGAAGAAGAGAGAGAAGGTGAGCAGGGCCCCACCTTTTATGAGGGGACTTTGCACATGCACAGAGAGACCACATAGCAATGAGCACATGATGTNGTCAGCATCCTGAGCGGGCCAAGGTATTGCCTGTGTATTGGCCAGGTCCCAAGGGGCAGGTCTGAAAGCTAATAGTTTATCTATCTCCAATACCAAACATGATAACAAGAACCAAAGTATGCCTTTCTCTTCTTACTGAAGTAATAGTGACACAAATGCTATAGGAGAAACCAACCACTTTCTGATTGAATTAAAGGCCTACTTCACAAGATGGACTCACTCACGCCTGGTACCATTAACTGGGCTGTGACTCATGGATGGCTAGGTCATAGGCCCTACAGAAGAACCTAATACTAGTCTACTAAATGGATATAGTCATTAAACTGCCCCATATATTCTTATCATTATGATGAGGGAGGGAGGGGTTCATAAAGTCCCACTGAACTTAAGAGCTATTGGCAACTGATGGCTGCTTGGGAAAGGAGGTTCANTTTTCTTCAGGGATGTGGCCTTTAAGGGGTTACCCATGCTCCAATAGATGATACCATACCCAGGCACATGTGGGTAGTACTATATGGTCTCAGTGGGGCTTTTAAAAAGAGTACATGAGGTTAGGAAGCAAAAATAGTGATGGGGATAGGGAAGGATTTGTAGAGGAAAAAATGAGGGATGAGTTTGATCAAGACACATTCATAAGCACGTACAAATTCTCAAGGNGTGTTTTAAAGCATTGGAAAGATCATACACCTAGCAAGTAGCTCAGCATGGCTTCAAACCTAGCATCTGAAATAGTACAGGTATTCATTCATAAATGTTCATTGAATGAGAAGGGGAGAAACTGCTTTCATCTAACAAAATTAGCCAAGTCATTTCAAATAATATATCATTCAATCCAGCCCTTAATAATATTATGATAGCAACTAATTCATANGCTTATAATATGCTAAGTTCCTTATCTATCATATCCTTTTCCTTTCAATAACCTGAAAGTTAAAGCTGACGAGATGTGGCTCAGTTGGTAAAGTACTTGCTGTGAAAGTACTTTACCTACATTTGATTCCTAAGCATCCACAAAAAAAAGTGGATTTATGTACCTGTAATCCTAACGCTGGGCAGTAAGGAGACAAGAGGGCCCATGGAGCTTGCTAGCCAGCCAGTATAGCTGAACCAGCGAATTCCATGTTTAGTGAGAAACCTTGTCTTAAAAAACACACAAATAAATAAACAAGTGGAAAATAACTGAAAACTCTGACAGTGACCTCTGCCCACATACATAACCACACNNGTACACATGCACTCACACAGACACACAAACACATACACACACATCAAATATAAATAAATATACATAACCTTAGAGGTGGTCTTTATCATCTCTAATTTACAGACAAGGAAACAGAAGGGTAATGATCTTGGACTTGTCTGCCTAGCTAGCTGTTGAAGGAACTAGAACTTCTCATAGATCTGCTTTTCTTTTTAAAAACAATTTTGCACTTACTTATTCTGGCAGGGTGGGTAGTGTACATGCCATGTGGTTGGCAGCCAGAGGACAATGTATGGCAAACAGTTCTCTCCTTCTACTGTGTAAGTCCCTGGGCATCAAACTCAGGTCATCATGTCTACAGGCACTTTAACTACCAAGCCATCAGGCTGGTCCCTTATCCATAATNCTTTTAATCCTGTCCAGAGCACAGGGTTTATCACTGATTAGAAAATCATCAGCAGTTATCAAATAAAACAAGAAGTACAAGGGCAAAATTTTTANGATGTTTAAAAGCAAAATGAATAAGATTTATGAGGTTAGCTCTTCAGGCTCTGTTCTTTTTTAAAGGGGTTCATAATGCTGATTAAAAAAAAAAAAAGTTGTGTCCAGAAGCCTTCTGATGATCCCGTTTGATGTTAGCCACCAGAGCCGCAAACTGACTGTGCTGACTCGAGCTTCTGTTCTGTNCAGCGGCTCTGTCTGCTGGAAATGAATGAAAGGAATTCTAAGGCTGGGAATGTCTTCACTTAGGTGATTTAGACTAGCTTTGCAAAGTGGCAAAGACTGGAAGAACTGTGAACCTACAACAGAGGAGAACTACCACAGAAACACGTCCATTTTGTAAAAGTACTTCCATGAAGAGCACAAAGTATGACTGCCACCATTTCTCTCCTGAGTGTCTTCATGTCAGGGATACCTTACATTGAAATTGAGTGGCCAAAGTGCCCAGTGTCTGTGGGTTAACAGAAGAAAAGCCTGTCAGAACTGTTCTTTTTCACCTGCTACCCCATGACTTGTTTATGAAATTCCTAAATTTGGTTGTGAGCTAACTGTTTTGACAGTCTGTCTTAATGAATGCCTTCTTAAGCTCTGGGAGGTCTGCATATTTTTCTGCATCTGAGTGATGTAGAAACTTTCTTCTTTTAAGGACTTAGGGAGTGTGGCAAAATGTCTTTTAAAGCATCCCTTTTAAAACTCCACTAGTTTTCAGTGAAAACACTAGGATCCTATAGCTGAAAAATAGCTTCCTTTCCTCTGAGCCTTACCCAGAGAGATAATCCTGGTCAATAATAAAGCCCAGGCAAGCTCATTGTTCTTATACATTATGATTCAGTTGTATTCACTTCAAATAAAAACAGTGGTATTTATTGAGCACCCATAGTCTGCTTTATATAATCAGTGTTGCCCTTGAAGCAACTTTAC